>CBXJ02000684.1:0-16416 GCA_000612645.2 Trichuris muris
GTTTTTCCTGAAGGGGTACAATGTTGCAAGTCTGTTTTCCTCATGCTTTAACGTTATCGTGTCAATCTGATAGCTTATAGCTAATGTGCTACCGATAATGCTCACTTTTCAAATAGCGAAGCTTCATATTGCTTGTGTTGGCCTAAGGTTCAAGCGACATCGATCTGAGCGGCGAAGAGGGAAACATAATTGACAAGCTGCGGGTTATTTCGAAAAGGCTATTGAGATATGGAGTCACTGCCTTTTGTCCAACCATCACGAGCTCCCCTTCTTCATTCTACCACAGGGTAGACTATATTAGTACTACTACTTTTCAACATGCTAATTTGATACTTTTACAGATATTGAGGGAATACAAAGAGTATTCGGCTGACGACAATGCTGCCGCCGCTGTGCTTGGTATGAACCGAAAACGAAACTTCCGATCTTCGAGTAAAGCACATAACCCTAACAGGCTTCCACATGGAAGGACCATTTCTAAGTACCACGAAGTGTGGTTGCCACAAGCGAGAGAATTTGATTTCCGAATTTTCGAACGGCTACGCGAGCGTGGAGGAAGTCTACGGAAAGTGTCTGGACGACGTCCGAATGGTCACATTGGCTCCTGAACTTCCAAACGCTTTGCAGGTCATCGCAGAGCTTACCAGAAGGAATGTGCTCGTTTCGCTCGGTTGGTCAATGCTCAATAGTTTTCTCGTCAAGAAAGTTACAGTTTCTAGGATACTCAAGCGCAAGTGTTCAGATTGCCCGCAAGGCCGTCACAATGGGAGCGCGAGGAATAACCCACTTATTTAACGCAATGAACACGGTTTGCTCCGAATAAGCCTCAGGAAACGTCACTGTCAGCTCAGGTGTTTTCAGTTTAGCGACCAAGACATGGGCATTGCGGGGTTGCTGATGGGTCCCCATCCAAGTGCCGTGTACTATGGAATTATTGCTGACGGGTTCAATTGCGAGCCTGTGGCCGTCAAAGCGGCGTATCATCTATGCCAGGGTGGTTTGATGTTGGTATCCAACGAAGCTCCGCTAGTGTATCCCGAAAACACTGAAAGCATTCCCAAAGAACCAGCTTCCGAAGCTGACAGGGAAGAAGTGAACCTGACAAAGACACCCGTTAGCGGGTGCGAAAGTTATTGCTATACTCGTAAGCTAATGGCACCCCAGCTTTCAGCTTTGTACCAGTAGCGGAAGGCGTGCGATCACTGGTCACATACACGGGATGTGACTGCGCTTACGCTTTATCTTGTGCTAGCCTGCATCCTGCCAAATTCCTGGGTATCGACGATGTCAAAGGTTCGCTGAAACCCGGTTGCGACGCTGATTTCGTGCTTCTGTCGGACGAGCTGGGCGTCATGGCTACTTTTGTCAAGGGCAAACGCGTGTTTTAATTCATCTATTTTCCTTATTCAAGGAAATGACTGCCGCTTTTATTTTGTTTTAATTTAACAATTGGAACTGTAAGCGTGCAGATTTATTTTTACGTTTCCCCTTTGCCAATGGTGCATTCCAGGGCTTGCTGGGAACTTGCCGCAATGATTTTGCGTTTACTCAGAGTCAAAAGAGCTACTGCATATAACTGAGTTAAATATAATTAGGTAATAAGTTTGACCACTCCGTTAGCAGGCGAGCTCGGTTGCGTATTTTCGTCAAATTCTTCCGGCTATTCCGTTCGGGTATTCTCGTATAGTTAGTCAAGCAAATGCCGGATTGTTGGTATGTGTATCGTCCCTCCGGACTTACTTTCGCTCACAAAATCCAGCAATTACGATAATGCTCGAGAGGTCCCAGATTTGTTTTTCTTCTCGTGACAATAATCACTTTCCCTTTATTCAGTTAGCGTGCTTCAGATCCCAGTGCTTCAGTGTATTTTTTGGATTCCAATGTCATTCCCAAAGGCAGGTAAGCAGCGAAACGATCCATGCTGAGTTCTATTCAGTAGAACATGCCCGTTCTCCTGCCACTTCCGTTCCGCCTTCCTGTTCGTTTTCAACCATTTCTTACGTAGGGCCGCCTCGTTGATGTTCGAACCCAGTTTATTCATTTTATCATGTAGCGAAGTTGTATCCATTTGTACAGATTTGTGTTATTACTCATTGTTTAAGTAAACGGCATCGTTGCTCAGTCCCACGTATACAGTGATTTCAGCAATGACAGCACTTTTTGCACAACATTTTAAGGATGTGAGACAGTCTCACACGACGCATTGATTTTGGTCGAGGGACACTGATAGTCCCTGAGAGGTTGAAGGAGTGTAGAAAAGGCTGAAGGAGGCTGAAGGATTGCTGACTGGCAGTGTTCCCTGGCATCCACCGTTGATGTAAACTGCATCACTTGCTTGACTGGATGAGAACATTCAAGTGGGAATCAATCAGTACCATTTTGTAGGACAAAATAGGCTGCGATGAAATGAGGCACGCCAAGATTGTCGAGTGCTGCGGTGAAGTACTACTGTACTGAATGCTCGCGATGGAAAGCCTTGCTCCAGCACACTTTTTCCATGCCTCGAGATGCACAAGCAGAACTTATATCCAACAAATCATACGACAGCATTGGCATACGGCAGAACCTGGCTACAGTTAAGTAAGTCGTCACTTGAAGATAAGAATTGACTGCTAATGTCAAATTCTCACTTGGCGTGCCAACTGATAGACATTCTTGTAGCTGACAGTGCCGGAGCGGTTGCACCTTAGACTGTGTACGTTTCAGTACTCCTTCCCTGGGCATTTGTAGTTTGCGAGACTGTGACAGAACAGTGTCTGCAGCAAAGCTGTTAGGTACTCATAATGTATGATTCAGAGCTACCTCGCCGCCAACTCTTGCACGCGTTCAATCTGTACGGTACTGCCAAAACCCTTCTATGATTGAGTTACAATGATTTCTACCATCGCTAAAGGTAATCATTGTCAGTTTGTACTTGCAAGAACGCAAAACTAAAGGCTATGCAGCCTTAGAGGGCGCACCCATTACTCTTACACAATATACTTAGTTGGTCGTATCACATGACAAAGGACCATATCTGTTCAGACCGCACATTTCGCCTACAGTCCAGTACAGTGTAGTAAGATGGACAAATAGCAGTTGACAGAACCAGAATTGATAGTGAACTATGAATGGAAACTACAACTGTTCCATTATTACTCAAATGAATAGCAATGTCTACGGACCTGTATGGGATCAGCGGGGAGTTAATGAAAAACTCAGAAAAATTGGCTACGGGATCCCTCTATTTAGGTCAATTACGTACGAGAATTTGATTAGCGCCCACCGCATTAATACTTACAATGCAGCTTGGCATCCAGTTCCGTCTAGCATCAAAAGTTAATCCTTTATGCCGCCCATCGTTGAGCTGCACACACACACACACATGCTGCCAGAATGCCGACGAACGTAATAAGAGCGGCGTACTTTAAAACGCTCAATGATTCGCAGGTTGATCATGTCATATCTGACCAGCTTTACAACGCTTCAGATTTTATTCAATAATTCCCACAGCTTTTATACACACACACTTTCTCTCTCTTGGCCTTTCTTCTGCCGGACGATTTAACAATTGAAAGTTGGAATTAATAAATAAAGCATATAGTCGCTGTAACATCGTTCGAAGTAACGTGTTTAATTGAACCAGTACAATGAATCTAATAGTCAGCCGCAAACTGGCCATCAGAATAACAGCTGGGCATCGGTAGAGCAACTGGAAACGTGGGAAATCCCTAAGAAGTACACCACCTTTCGCCGCGTTTTATTTCGTTGTGGTCATTTGCTTCTCCGCCGTTTCATTTCACAGTCTCTGTACAATTTGCCATGCATAATTTTGCTCCTGTCTGCAAGGCTACGCTGCTCTGTTGCAAGGTTATGCTATAATTCACTTACCATTGCAATGTCGATACATAGTGGACACATGTTCCCTTTGGGCGGTTTGTCGTCGTCGTAGCAAAACTGCTTGCTCACGTAAGCTTCGCTGGTGCATCTCCGGCTGTGCCAGTCGGCTTGCGGCATGTACGAGTCAACACGGTGTGACGCGATCAAACGAAATCCAGTCCTGCTCACACTGCGTTGAATTTGCCAAACCGAAGGACATTCCTGGACGGTCATACTTCCTTGAAGTAGGTATAGCTGCACGGTTGTACGTCCAATTACTTATCCCGAATTCATGTTCCCATAAGTAACCTATTTGCGATGTTCTGTATGGTGTGTTTGTTGCTTGCATGGTTTTTTGTCGCACATACTAATTGTTGAATTACTGCATGTCTGGGCGCTGGTAATTCACCTTATCTTTTGCTCCCAGGTAATTTCCAGTTTCACCGACTGCTTCCCATCCGGTGTTGGCCCTTAGCCCATTTCTCACTTGCTTGCTTATATATATATATATATATATATATATATATATATATATATATATATATATATATATATATATATATATATATATATATATATACCGTATATCGCGGCTTATAAGTCGACCCGGTGTATAAGTCGATCCTCGATTATCTGAACCGTTTACCCATTTTGCGTATGTGCGGCGTATAGGTCGAGGTGCAATCGCTGCGGTTCGCCCAACGAAAATAAACCTAATATATTCCAACAGATCTCGTGTGCAGGCGCAGATAGCTCAGCCACAGCTTTAGTTTTCAATTTTTAGGGAGACTCGGTGTAAAACGAAGCCTCTAGATTAACCTAAACCTTTGAGGTATCCACTAAAGAATGTGTCCAAACCCTTTGTGGAGACAAAGTCTGCAAGAACGACAAAAAGGGCTTGCAAAAGTAAAAAAGAGTTTTATCAGCGTTATTACACAGAACAGAGTCTTGACAAAGCGGTCACTTGAACCAAAATGTTTTCGCTGGGAGTGGCAGATTTGTGCCCCAGACGTCTTACTGTAGCGGCCACCTTGACCCACAGGGTCAAGGTGGAGCCCGCATCCGCGTATTCGTGCCGGCGACCTGCGGGCCACGGCGACCGATATGTAAACAAAGCCTTTGAACATGTAAAGCAGAGGCTATTGACTTGGCATATTACTGCCCTCGACCGACAAAACCGTGGAGATAAGCCAGGTTTGCACAGGAGTGACCAATCGTTGCACAATACCTTCGTGTCGAGCCACTTTTAGCAGTGCCTACTGACCCGCTGTCCCATTGACCTTAGTATTCGGCACGTTTCTGCATTAGCTACTGAGGACGCGAGTGAGCAATTTCGAAAATTGTGGGGGGAATATGGACGAGACGCCCGTGTTGTTCGACATGCCGTCAAACGGCACGGTCGACCGCAAAGGCGTGAGTGAGGTCGGTTACGACAAAGACAAGCGGCCATGAGAAAAGCCGCTTCACGGTCGTGCTGTCGTGCCTGGCCGACGGTACAAAGTTTAGGTCGATGGTAAATTTTCCGTAGCAAACGAAAGCCGCAAGAAACTTTTCCGCCCGGTGTGCTTGTTCACTTCGATGAAAAAGGCTGGATGGATGAGACTGTGGATCGGTAACGTCTGGAAACAACGGCCAGGACACGCTAATGAAAGGAGCTTGCTGGTCTGGGATTCGTTCCGCGGCCACACAGCGCGGAGTACAAGGTCATGCTTGCGCGCATGCAAGGTAGAAGCAGCTGTGATACCTGGCGGGCTTACGTCAATTCTACAGCCGCTGGACGTTTCCTTGAATAAGCCCTTTAAAAATCATATTCGCGAAGAATGGATCACCTGGATGGCGAATGGGCAGCACGCCTTCACCACTGGGGGATACATGCGGGCACCATCGTTCGCGGAGCTGTGCCATTTCGTGATCAATGTGTGAAATAAGATAGGGGCGGAGACCGTAAAGAAGTCTTTTAGGAAGTGCTCGATCTCCACCCCGCTGGAGGGCACCGAAGACGACGAGCTCTGGGATAGCGGTGAGTCGGAAGGCATTGGTTCCGAATCGGGCTCCGTTTCCGCCATCGAAGAGCTCGTCGAGGAGGAGGAACTCTCCACGGAGGCTGACCCATCGACCAGGGACTGAGCACGTCCTGGAGGTCTCCATGACGGTTTCCCCTTCTATTGGCTCTACGAGCTGATGGCGAAATGGCAGCTCCACGAACGATGGTGCCTCATCCCCAGCGGTGAGCGAGTGCTGTCCATTTGGCGCCGAGCTGTTCCATCCCAGCGCCTATGACCTTTGCTTGGCTTACTCAAGGACGACAGTGACTGTAGGATTGCCGCCCTCCGTCCCGCGGTTTTTGTGGAAGTGAGCAACCACACCGGTCCTTCCTTTTCATGTCTGCTGTTGTTCGCTTCATGTGGTCAAGTAAACTTGTGACTTTTCTCATAGTTCTCTCAATAAGCTTGTTGCTGCGCAGTCATGCAGGAAGCTTTCATCAGAAAGGAGACTTACAGAGGACATCCCTAATTCGCACTCCCTAAATGTACGCTACGTCTATACCGCAATTGCGCTCGACCAGCTCTCACGGCATGTTCATCATGAGCGCATACACCTAGGCTGACTTCACCTTTATCAAAACAGTAGTTCCCGAAATCATCCATGTCGTCACGTTGTAGGCATGCCTTGGCGAAGCATTTTATGGAACCAAGGTTCGTGCAGTCAGAACACAGCAGCGCGAGAATTACGAGCAAAGTCCGCTTGTGTTCGAGAGCATAAACGTAAGGAGCTCTAGGCGGTACAGTCGGACCTCTTGGAGTCCACTTCACACTTGTCGAGTCAATAAAGGGATTAGCAGCAGCGGCTACAAGGAAACTCCTAATGCCGACTGATTCCGCCCTGGCAAGTGAGCACGGATGTCTCAGTGCACCCCGTACGCGCGTAACGTTTCGACCGCATTCAGTTTTGCACTGCGTAAGCTCGCATTACATTCAGCAATTACAACCGCAATTGCAAAAAACAGATTCCGTGATGGGATCTGTGCGCCTACGTCGAATTGCATCGTATGCGCGCATAACATTACGATCGCATACAGTTTGCACTGCAAAAGAAACGACTCGCAGGCGCGGGCGTGCTACCCTAACATTATGAAGTGCTACTCCAGCGGGCTTGTTGGTAGGGGTTCACGTTGATCTACGCAAGTGGTGCGGCCTCACTGGGTTTGCAAATACCACTTAGCCGTAATGTGCGGACAGTCCCAGCAAACGTCGTCCAATAGGAAGCGAGGCTAAAGTTGCAATTCAGTAACCTGCATTTTTCGCAGTTAGCGCAAAATGACGTGCAGGACAGAACGCGTATAGACACTAATCGCCCAAGAAAACAGGCACAATACAGTAAGCTGGAAATCAAGCGCCGTTTACGTAACTGAATACAGGTGAACCCGTTGCGCAACTCGACCCTCAATTATTCCAGTCTAAAAACTCGACTTATACGCCGCGATATACGGTATATATATATATATATATATATATATATATATATATATATATATATATATATATATATATATATATATATCGTTGCACAATTTGCTTCACTGTGATTTGCTCATTTGTTCACACCTCTTGACGTCCGCGGATCGGTTGGTAATAAATAAGCATTCCGCGACCCCTATTCATGTTGCCCTGCAGTGCTCCATCTACCGTCATTTTACAATTTGTCATAGTCTTCTCAGCTCCCATCCGCACGCGCTTCCGCATTTCGCATTCCTCTTCGTTATCCCCGGCTTGCCGCACCGGTAAAGCTATGAAGTTTCGCAAACAAGGCATGGCAAGTTAATACTGGGGCCGAGATGAAAGGCTGCGAACTGAGCAGCGTCGAATTGAGTCCGCGGCGCGCCGTGGGTTTTCACATTAACATTTGTATATGTACTTCGGAAGAGAGGATGTTTTTTTAACGGGAGTGCTGTGTTCCTCGAACCGTTTACTAAAACCCAACACCGCAAGCCAACATACTCACACACGAACGAACTCCTGCTCCCCGCTACCGTACCCCTGCCAGCCCTCAGGTTCTCCGTGCTGTTCGTGGTCAACGCTAGAGACAGCCTTGCGGTTGTTGCCGTGCCAGGTGGCCGAACCTAACGTTGCCACGGGACACAACAGGGAGCATGGATCTTCAGGCTGTACTTTTTCACGGATTTTGTCTCATTGCTTTCTCTACGTGATAGATCTGTGAGTAAACTGACACGGTCTCCCTACCAACGGATGGATGAGAGTAGTTATCAGAAGACACGGTCAGAGAACAACATACGGTTTTCTCTCAGATATTTCGGAACGCTCGAGTTCCGTGGACGACCAACCAACCAGCGCAACGCCGTGAACGACCCCAAACCCGCGATCCATGATCTTCATGGATGAGGCAATAAAGGCTTCCATGGTTGTGGTGCATGGCTCCACATGCCCACTCGAGCTGCAACCGCGCATTGTTTGCCGTGAAGAGCGTTTCCACCTGCGGCGGATCAAAGAAGCCTTATACATTAGACAACTGGTGTTTACGTTGTGCCTCTTAGTGGTCCAAGCCCCCGCAGATCACAACATGAGGACGCGTGGCCTCACCTAACGCGAACCTGGTGTAGCGTCTCGCCTCGAGCGCAAGCCGTTCGAAGACATATCTGTTCGACACGCTTTTTATTCACAAGACACGTTCGGTAATATACAGCGAAGTAATTTATGCACGACCGCTCGTCAGACCGATGGACGAGCCCAATTCCCCCCGCCGTCTTCAGTGCCGGAATCCTTCGGGACCATTCATCAGACGCAGAGCAGGTGCCAGACGCTGCAAGAGACGGGGTAATCAGATTACCCTTATCCCGCATCCATTCATGTGGTGAATGTCGTGGCGCACGCAGGTGTCCGAGGAACGTAAGAGACGGGACAGCGGACTAATGCGGCGATGACCCACATCGAATCGGGCACCGGCAACACCTGCAGCGGTCCGCATTCCCCTGCTATAGGGGTAAGTGCGTGGCCCGGCTCCCACACTGGTATGACCTGCCGCATGACCTCATTGGGGACGTAACCTCCCTAAGGTCGCATACTAAGGCACAGCATGAAGTAGTCACCAGAATGCTACCTTTATCCATGATCATCATTCTTAGTAGTTCTATGACTACCCGAAGAGGTCAACCCTTCCTATATATAGAGGAGCGCTTATCGAGAGTCAGTGTCCTTAGATCTTCTGCTTGTCGCACCTTACGAATAAAGTGTTCCTTGAAGACGTGAGATTTTGGTCGCGCATATACGTTGGCTGCAGATCGAACCTACTGTGAACCTACACAATCCATCCTTGAACCGCGACAAAGGTGTACAGGTCAGCGAGGTTTGGAATGCTCTTGTCAATAAAAGCAGGTGTTGCACCTTACCGAGTTGACCTGTACTTCCTTCCCCTTTGTCTCTGACCCGTACTTAAACCGACAACGGAGTAAAAACTTTCTCTTTCTCGCTGAAGACGGAACTCGAACGTTCCGAAATATCCGAGATTAAACCGTACGCTGTTCTCTGACCGTGTCTTCTGATAACTACTCTCATCCATCCGTTGGTAGGGAGACCGCGTCAATTTACTTACAGATCCATCACGTACAGAAAGCAACGGGACAAAATGCATGAAAAAGTGCAACTTGTATTATTATATGTACTTGAAAATCCTTAGTACTGTGAACCAGTAGCTTGCTCTTTTACTGGAACTAGTTTCATGCGCATTCATATACGACGTTTTTCTGACGGAATTGATGTGCAAAGTGAGTTTTCAGGGAATGTTAAAGTCGACGTTCTCAGCATCAGCATTTCCTGTAGCTTGCTCAGTGATCATATACTCCTGCTCTGACCATGTTGTTATTGGAACAACAGAAATGTGGCATGATTCTTCAGGTAAGCAATTTTCCTGTGTCAAGTACTACATGTTGGAAGGTCATCAGCTTAGTGACAATGTAAATGTGTTTCCTGTAAAATGCAACTTATTTTTAATCCTACAAGCTGGCTAGCTTCAAAGAGGTGTTATATTCCGCTAACTTACCGTGTTAGGATTAAGATCAAAGTTTTTAAGGCGCACTATTGAAGTAGAGATGTAGATTAAGGAAGATTGCGAATGTAATTGTCGACGTAGGGGTATTGCTCCTAAAACTGAAATAAGAGGTCCACAGAACGGCACAGCATATGTTTCCAAAACTTTTTCAGTAGCATAATTGTTTGATAATTTCACAGATTTCTGATAAGCTTGGCTAATAATATAACTTGATTTTCAAATTTTCAAAAATGTTTATGGACACAACCGGAAACCAGACCTAAGAAATCAGTTTTCGCATTAAAGAAGTCACCTAGAAACATAAATTTACATATCAAACAGTGGAAACAAACTATACCAACGAATTGCGTTCAGAAAATTGACTTATACTTTTCTAGATATTTTGCTTGCTGTTTCTAGCGTGCAGTTTATCTGCCGTGAATCTGAACCCCAGTTATCCGGATAGCAGCAGTGTGCCTACAGAGTCATCATTGCCACGCCGACGTGAGCGCTCTGAAAAGCAAAACGAACTAGGTAGGAAAGAGAAAGTAGCAGCCAGAGATGCGTGCATCATATTTCTGATACTCAGTTCAGTTATTTGGATTAGTAAGTTGCATTTCACGTATCGCCGTATATCATTTCTCTATCTCCATACAAATAAACACACCAAATTGTCCAAAGACTTCTCAAAGGGATAATGATGGATTGCTGTCTGGAACCGCATGTTCTGATGTGACGGAAGATAGGACCCATATAATAATGTGTCATCATTTTTGTTTTCAGTCATGGATATCATGCTTCACTTCGCTTTTTTTCTTTTTCAGAAGTCACATTTGAGAAGACGGCTGAACAGGAGGACTTCGCTGACGCTGAAGATGAAGGAACTGACTCTGCTGCTCAGTGGTATTATAGCAGGAGAACCATCTTATTCGGGCTTTGCTTGCCAGCGTTGGGTCCTCTTGTAAGCTTATGTAATTTTGGGTAGCCTTAACCTTCTGAGTTGCTTCATAAGCATATAATCCTTATGATTATTGAAGGAAGCAAAGAGTAAAGTAACAACTAAGCACACTTTGCTGTATATATATACATATATATATATATATATATATATATATATATATATATATATATATATATATGTATATATATATACTGCTATATATACATATATATATATATATATATATATATATATATATAGCAGACTTTTTTTTCTTTTCTTCTTTTATTGAGTTTGTCAGCATAAAAATGGTTATTTCCATACGACATTGGCTTGACGGGTACAAGGGTAGTACCTGATAGTTGATGTCGCCAGCCCGGATGGTCTAGCAGAGGGCTTGCTGGACCGTTGACTGGCTGGGCAGTGGACACATTTTACGTTTTGCTCTGAAGACGGGTACAGGAGCAGTACCCGAAAGCTCAGCAAGGAAAAGCTTTTGAGGAATTAAAAGCTTTCTACTAGAACGGGGTTGTATACCGTGTTGAAAGTTTGATAATTTGTCAGCATATATATATATATATATATATATATATATATATATATATATATATATATATATATATATATAATATATATATACAAGTAATGAATATGCCGTTCATGTTCCACTGAACCTAAGAAGTGCTTATGTAATATACAGCGTCTATTTGCTACATGTTTCTTATATGAGCAGTTTTAGGCAATCTTTTCATGCATTGTGATGAGAAGTCGCGGGTTTACTGTGTCATGCATTAACGGATCTATTTGTGAAAAAATAGAAAAACATGATCAAAATTCAGGTGAGTAACAAAGTACTGTAGCGTATTGCATAGCGAAAGTGCTTGTTAGGAAAAGCAGTGCGTGAAGTTGAGATTTGCAGCCATAAATATTGAGATGATGGAAAGAGGGCGTTCAAACAGTGAATCATGACAACTAATTCAGCACGTTAGATTTTGCATAACTACTTGAAGGAACGAAGGACATTGGCTCGGTATGCAATTCAGTGGATGGGTGACAGGCATTAATAATTGCCCGCTTATGTGCAGCTAAATGGGGTCGCATATCTCTAGATAAGAGCATTGTTGGGTTTCAATTAGAGCGGTGCAGAACATGCCACTACTTGTTGTATTGAAATGTTGAACGAATAGATTGATGTGATCAAGCCAAGTACGTATACCAGGCTTTATGCCATTGTGTATATGCTTTGTGTGAACAAAATAAAGTATGTTTACTGCTTGAGGGCAGTGATGCTGTATACATACATGACGACTCTGATTCACCTACTTGGCAACAGTAATATTGCCACTATTGTTAGCAAGCACTTTTGTACGATGAGGCGGTGTGCGTCTTTTTGTCTTTTAATCTACACCTTAAAAGTAAATCACAGCAGGTAATGTTCAGTTTGTAGTATTAAATGATTGTGATTTATTTAGGACAAATGCCGTGCTGAATTGCTTACGGAAGTAACCATAATTGTAGAAGTTTTGTATATGAGAAAGGGACGCCTGATTTGTGCAAAAAATGTTTCAGTTTTCCAACCAAGAAATATTGAATATTAATCATGTTTTCACTATATTACAGTGGTTCAATGCGTAGTGAGGAGGGTCGTGCACTCTTCAGCGGCTTTTTTTGAAAGTGCTCCTATTAATATTAATAGAATCTCTTTAAGGGTTTGTTTCATGAATTTTCTCTAAGTCAGCTTAAATATTGGATTGACAAAGGATGTCTCATATTTATTAATTCATGTAATAATAATTGTATTCGTTTACTAGACGACATTTTCGCGCATGTCAGAGCTTGCGAAGTATAACTGACTCCATCATCAACGAATGGTGGGTCCTAAGACCTGCATTAAATGTTTTCAAAAATACATTGAGTTGCGTTTGTTTCATGATGATGGTTCGTAGAGTTGTTCATCCAAATTATAAAATGAAAGGAGCAATTTCTGCCATGCGTTGCTTCAGCAGGATAGCTGAGCTACTGAGTAACGACAACAGCGACCATATCTTCCATGAAAAAGCATTAATATGCTTATTTCGCCTACAGATTTATTTCTTTTGGTATCTATTATTTAAGCTAATGGTCATTACGTAGGCATTCTTAATGAATAGTGTTACTAAATTGGTCTAGAAACGAGCTGTAAACAATTAGCCAATGCGCACTTTAAAATTGAAATTTCTTTTGCCTGCCACTTGATCGCAAGTTTTACTTTACTGCTGACTCGTTTGTTGCGTTTGTTTGTGTGCCATTCTCGTGGAGAACGAACATGCGATTTCAGGTGAGCTCTTGTTGAATTAAGTGAACACGTCTTGCCGCCGGTTGGTAGAGCTTAACAATGATTACATATGACCGCTTACACCGCATTTGCTCTCTTATAGTATTAGACGCATGTGTGTGCGCGTATTTGCGTGTGCATACGTTAACTTTTGGAATGTTAATAGAATAAATGTTAATGGAATGTCTCCAGACACGCTGAAGACCGGACAAGGTTATTCATGAAAGCTCCGTGTATGGGATTTAAGTCGTGCTTCAGAATAAACAGATGAGACCATATCCTGTGTTTAGAAATTCTATTCTTAATAGAATGGAATGACATTGCTTATCTCCTAATTGAAGTATTCTTCAATGGGTATTTTCGCCTTTAACATTGCACAAACGTACCAACGACATATGTGTGAATACCTCTCAAAATTGATAAGGACCAATCAGTGAAATGTTTTCAACAAGCTTATGAGTTATGCCTTTCTTTGTAGCACACTGCTTTTCATTGCTTTGCCCCTGACCATTGCATTCAATAATGGTATTCAAGTCATTCCTAGATTCCTAGTCTTGTGAAGCATTTCAATAAACCTGAAGCAATACAAAAATTCTTTTCTACAACGCATCCCTACTGCTCAATCCGTACATTCTTGCAAGCAGCATTTTGGATGCACGAATTTCAATCATAGTGAAACAGAGTCACCATAAGGATTTGCAAATGTTTTTGATAACAAATCCATTTCCATTTCATGCTTATAGGGGTTTCTGCTTGCGCTCCTGATTTGCAGGTCAAGCGTTGTCGCTCCATACCGCCGGCATGCACGTGAGGGCGAAACCGACTCAGGAGTTGGCAAACCTCCATCAATATGCCCACCTGGATTCACTGGAAACGAATGCACAACAGGTAATGCTTTCGTTCATGATTCCAGTTTATCTTTTAACTACCACATAGAAGAACTGTGCTGTTCGTTACCCACTGCAAACCAAAAATTGGGCTGTCTTAACGGTGTAACTAAACATACGATGATACGACTTGTTACCATTATTCAAAGTTTATTAAATTACCGTAGCCTTCAGGAGCAGCTTTGCCCCGTATTTAGCGGATAACAATACGGGTTGGTACAGTTTACTGTACAAACTCATGTTATCATCCGTTGAAGATGGGACAAGGTTGGTCCCGAAAGCTACGGTAATTTAATAAAATCTGAAGAATGGTGACGAATCGTACCAGCACATCATACCCATTGCAAAATCCTAATTATCAACAGTTTTCCATCCCAAACCCCAATAAAGGATGTCCACGTTGAGACACATCAACAGAATAAGTTATTAGCGTAGCACTTTCAGTTGCATGCTTATATTTGTAGCCATGTTGAATTCCTATCTAAAAACCAGCCTCTACGCTTAAACTTCCTTCGATGCTTCTTCTCGCGGTTGCACTGTAGTGTCTCAAATTGGCAAAGCTGTTTTTCAGAAATAGAAAAGTGCCCAGATTATCCTTGCGAACAAGGGGCAATTTGCCACAGCATTGGTTCCTATAAGCGTTGCGTTTGCCCAACAGGTAGAGCAGGACAGTACTGCGAGAAAGGTAAATTTACTTTTTTGACTGTATACTATGCATAGGCGGTATGTATGTTGTTTCATTGCTGCTCTCGCTTTCTCCTTAGCATAACATTTTCTTCCTTAGCCGCATCGCAATGTGAAAGTGATTTCATTTGCCTGAATGGGGGCACCTGCGTTATTTTTGATAACGAAATGTCGTGCATCTGCCCCCTAAGCTACAAAGGACCATATTGTGAAACAAGTAAGTAGTCCAATAGCAGTTCTTATTACACGAACTCCAATGACAATTAAAAATGAAGGTTCCACTTTGCAATCAGTCTGATTCAGTGATGGTACAGTTCAGTCGTGTTTTTGCGGTTATGAGTATTCGAGTACACCATGCCGAGTAGTCCTTTTAGGTATCACGATTAACTTAAATTTTGAATATGCTCTCCTCAAAATATATTAATGATATTTATGAAACGTTAGTCACTGTTTCAATATTTTGGCGCCGTATACAACATTACAACACTGATTATTCGACTATTTTTTGCGAAGCATCCATGGTAGCGCAAAGGTTGTCGATTTAATGATTAAGTAAAAAATCTTGGCCTGAATCATGCGTATATTTTATGTGCTGCTGAATGATCCGTATGTTTTAAATGCTTTTGGTCGGCTCAAAATTAATTGTGCTTTTAGCCTGCTTCGCTATACCTAAACCTACCATTAATTTGGCGCTGACCTCATATTGCTTTCCACACATTGCATGTCAACTTGGAAAGTACCATTCTTTTTACTGTCATGCCATCTGCAAGACCAAAATTACTATAAACTGTAAGAGCCTTTTAGCCGATAGGTATGGTTCTTCAATATAGCGCACCTATGCAGGACTCCTGCGCAACTGTACAAACAGAGATTGCCGCCCGTTCCTTATGGAGACTGCATTAACTGAATGTTGTTCCTGCAGGCGTTACGTTGGGCAAATGTACTAACTCGTCCTGCGGGAATGGCCATTGCATGCAACACAGTGAGGACGTGTTTGGCTGCCTGTGCGATCCAGGATACGAAGGAATTATGTGCGAAAAAAGTACGCTTGCGTTTTGCAGATTAGTTATTTATTTGCTACCAGTTTAACCGGTTCCGATTAGGCAGCTACTTCTAATTTGCATAAACTGCGTTATTCCACTATAATTATATTAATAAAAAACTTCTTTGACAGGTTAATTTTTTGCGTGAAACCAAGTAACTTATAGCTGATAGCTCCTGCTGCGAAGGGCGTATTATGTACAGAGTCTACGCTGAGCGGACACGTAATGGACAGCGTACTTTATCGCTGTCAGTATGTTTACCCTACATACAAAATGTCGATATTTCTAGGCATCAATGAATGTCAAAGTTCACCATGCAAAAACGGAGCAGAATGTACAGACTTGATTAACGATTATGTTTGCAAATGCACCAAAGGATTCAAGGGAAGGAATTGTCGTAAGCAACACCTTTGATTATGCGCAATCATTCATGAATTGAATAAATAAGTTAACGTATGTTCATGATTTCAATCCCGTCTTTGTTCTCTGGTGTTCCGAGGCTATCATTAGTATATGAGTAAGAAAGACGCTATAGATGTGCTATAAGGAATCATATTGCACTGTAACCTCTTATTTTATCTTCGTGGAATCCTGGCTATCAGTTTAAATTGGCTGGTTGTCAGTGCGCAATTATCTGCAGCTCTTTTG
>CBXJ02000685.1:0-44463 GCA_000612645.2 Trichuris muris
AACGCTTTTACGTAACGGGTGATACCGTGTTCAAGAATCTGTCAGCAGAAATGCACCTTTCCCCGTTTAAAGAGAAAATAAAGAAAAGTATACTATATATATATATATAATTGAAAATAGGATGCTTCGTAACGGTTCGATAAGCATTAATTATCGCTGAAGACATTGAAGCATCGAGGCCTACAATGGTAGACTCCATTGTAAACTTCGATAGCTTGTAGTTCTTTATTTAGTAAACGACCTCGGTGACTCAGGCGATACCGACCGAACGTCGCCAGCGAGAGTGAATCACTGATTTAAACAAAATCACTGCTTAACTCTCATCAACTTTAAACATCGCTAGCAACCTTTGCACGGCGGAGTAATCTCTTACATTAAACGCGACATTAAACCTACAAATTTGCATGAAACTGTCAGTAATAAAATGCAATACTGAACCAATGATCATGAGAATATAAGATGGAAAAGTATGTAGCATAAATTAAGTTAAAATACTCAGAAACAAGCAATGTCAGAACGTAGACCATTTCATGAGTCTCAAGGCTTCGTAGTGTATCTGACATTTTTTAAATCATTGCACATTTAGGTCATCTAAAGAAAGTCGTGAGCATACATGCGCTAGATAACGCAAAAGTATGCCAACCAAGAACAAAATTATCATACCCGTTTATTTTTTAGACACACACGCGGCTGAGATTTACAGCGAGTCGTCTTTCGAAGAGTGACCTGTAGCATTCCATGGCATAGGTTCTTCAGTTAAATTATTCTTTTCAATTGCGAAATTAATTAAAATTTATACTAATTCCCAGGTGTCTTCCCACAATGCTCCTGCTTGACTAAAAGAAACGCAACTTGTAACTTGCCCGTCATGTGAAAATACAGCCTGACATTATTTCTCTTCTGCGCACTGAACAGGTTGGTACAGAATAAAGGTTGATTTAGTTTAGACCAGTTATGGGCAAAGGGGGCGATTTTGAAGTCCAGGGGTGCGATAAGCGCGAAAAGGGCGATTGGGGGCGGTGAAGGTAAAAGGAGCGATATTGCCAGAGCGCCGGAGGAATTTATGGGAGGTGGGGTTTCCCCGTGGAAGTTTTCCGTCAGATCCCCGCTTATCTTTCCACGGATCTCGTCACGAAGAAGCAGAATCGCCTCTAAGTAATCAATCTGGGTGATTTACGACTGCGGGTCACGTCAATGAGGCCCAATATTGAAAGGATAATTGATTTGCGCGCTTCCTGCCCTTCAGAGTAATAAACGCGACGCCTGAACAAATGAAATTGTACACATAACGTTGCCTTTGTATGCGAAGATCTGCTATGCAGAAGCAAGTGGTAGCAAAGATGCTGTCACTGGTTCCGCGAACAGTCCCTCGCGCAACAGTCAGGACGGGGAATTGACGGCAACAATGGCAGAGTTCTCGATGAAGATTTTCCGCCAATTTTCGCGCCGTCAGCCGATACGGTTTATCCCAGGGGGAGAAGGCAACTCGAAGCTGGAAAAGGGGGAACCATATCTGGCACAGCCTTTCGCATCACTGGTTTAGACTGAAGTAACTGTGCAAATCATTGAAATTCAGAGCTAACAATGAGTCAAAACTCAACGATTGATTTCTTTATTTCCCTACCAGGGAAACATGAATTTCCAGTGAACTGACAAGAATCCTTTGTTGAACAATGAGAGGACAATATGAATTTGCATGGATGTCAATAGTACTGAAATTAAAAGTGGACATGCGCATATATAATACATCGAAAATGGGAGAAACAATTATGAAACAATAGACTGAAAATTCTAAGTTACAGTAAGAAGTGTGCCAGCGCGTTCAGTTTCGATGCACAAATGGTTTACGCCTGAATTGTTCATGTGGAAGAGCAAAACATTAATTGCGATGCCAGAACGTGTTCGTCGCAGAATACTACGAAGAAAGAAAGTTCTACAAGGTGCTACGCTTAAACTGAGATCGCATGCTAGTCAACTATGGAAAAGAAAATAACACATTTTATGCATTCCCCGACCTGATAAACTATAGGTCATTGTTAGTTCTAAGAACTTCGTACAAAGAGGGCACTGATCAGCTTCCTTTTTCGAGTTTCAAATTTCACACAGATGCATGTAACGATAAGCAACCAGTCGAAACACCTCAAGTAATGCTTTATCGAAACAGGAAGGTGCCGTTTGTTTCTATCTTGGATATAGTGATGGGGTCTTTTCGGACAAGCGACTAAAGAAAGCGATTAGGATGGATCATGGTCAGACATGAAAGCTTCGCTGTGTAAATGCTCTCCATCAATAAAATACCTAAAGCACCAAATGGGACTTTCGTAAAAAGACAAAGAAAAGCTCACTTAGTATGTTGAAGAATCAACCTCAGAGAAAGCGGACAATGTCAACGGTTAATCGTTATACACTTTTGCGAGGCCGCAATGAAACCAGTGAACAGCAAAATGCAAATCAGTAACGCTTCAACAAGATATCGCGAATTCTTCAAGCTGACCCGACACACTCCTAGCGTCAGTAACCACGCTCGAATGAGTGCAGTCGAAGGACAGTTATAACGAACGAAGTATATTAATTGCACGACAATTTCACACGCCTACTATTAATAGAAAAATAAATGCGCCACTCAAAAATGGTTACCAATGGTTAACAGGAACTATGGAGCATAAAAGGTTATATTACTGTTGGAAGCAGAACAGCGCGACCATACTAAGGGAACGTACAGCACAAGACGTTACACAGGCTTTTTACTAAACAGCAGCACACACGTGGGAAAAACTACAAGAAGACATAAAAGCGTGAAGCAGCCGGAGCGCCATTAGCGATATACAGCAGTTGGTTGTCATCCACCAACAAGGTGATCAAAGCCAAAGCCATATTGTTTAGCTTCCTCCAAGCTTCCGTGGGTTCTTCAGTCTTTGGAACAGACAGAACATCCCACAGGTCATCTCGAATGAGAATCGCTTTTAACTTCGTCCTCCAGTACATGTAGTTCCCACCATTCAACAAAGTAACGGTGTCCTTACCGACAGCCGCGTTCATGGTCGGTGCTAACTACTACGATGGCAAAATCTTTCCTCAGGCGCAGAGGAAGCGTGCTGGGCCCATAACCTGTTGGAAGCAGAACAGCACGACCATACTAAGGGAACGTACAGCACAAGACGTTACACAGGCTTTTATTAAACAGCAGCACACACGGGGGAAAAACTACAAGAAGACATAAAAGCGTGAAGCAGCTGGAGCGCCATTATCGAGCGAACAAAGGAGAAGCGATTAGGGTGCAGAGCGAGTGATCGGCGTCCTTTGTGTGCTTTCTTCTCCTGACAGATGTCCAGGAGCCGCATGAGCAGAGGCGCGAGATGACGGATGTATTCAACAATTACCAAACTTAAGTAGAAAGTGAGACGTTCTGGATATGTTCTAAGAAAGAACTACTTAAGCAAGTATGCAGCACTAACAGTGTCCAGCTCACACCTAATTTGACGTAGGCGTCCTCAAGGCGAGAAGACAAGCAAGTTTATTAAAATTTTCCACCAGTTCAAATGACACGACCAGTCAAGGCCAAAAAGTACAACGACCGCAAAATCATACGACAACATGCGACCGGCACGACCTTTAAACGTGACCGCTTACAATCGTGCTTGTGATATATGATGTATTGAACTGCCGCCTTATGAACATGATTTCGACTTTTCTTTTATCTGCCTGATTCCGAATGACGTTTTCGGCAAAGCTAGGTTACACAAACGTTCAATGGAAACAACAAGATCAACGGTTTAAAGATGGTTTCCAACTGCTTGCCACACTGACGGTATTTCTGAGCGTCGGTTCTGTCATATTTATAACTGCGTATGCGCCTTATTTTTGCCGTTACATTAAAAAACTCAACGATGACGTCAATGAACGCGCTAGTCATTTCAAGGTAAATCCAGTCTTGATTGACAGCTAAGATTCCATTTCCCTTTTAGCTCTCGTCTGACCGTATCTACCATGAAATGAGCAGCGAAAATATTCATGGCAAAACAAAACGCTATGTTTGTGGTGAACAACCAGAATGCTTTAGTAGACCAACATGCCCAAGTCAGTGTAAACGACAATGACTGCGTAGTCAGGATGGTGTTTTCGACAGGTTGCACTCAATTGGCATGCCCACCCGGACTTCCAGGCCTTCCAGGAAACCAAGGTAATGTGCTTTTACACAGATACCTGGATGCCATTAGATAAAACAACTCAGGTGAAGATGGAGTCCCCGGAGACCCAGGAAAGCCAGGGAAACCAGGAGAAGACGGAAAAGATATAAATTTGGCAGGAGCACTAGAAATTCCCTGCACAATTTGTTCAGCTGGTCCGCCAGGGCTTCGAGGATATCAAGTAATGAAGGAGAACAAAATGGTTCAAAAACGCGGGCTTTCAGGGAGAACGAGGAATCAGCGGGAATAAAGGATATCCCGGAGAACGTGGCCAACCAGGTATGCCTGGAATCCCTGGGTTAACCGGTCTACCAGGGTCACAGGGAAGAAAAGGCCCCACAGGATTTCCTGGGGTTCATGGACCGCCTGGAGAACCTGGTTATTCAGGAATGGGAAACAAGGGTCCACCAGGTCCATTGGGTAATTATACATTTTATTGATTTCTTCAACTGCGAGTCAAACTTCAGGGTTACAAGGACCAAAAGGATTGCCAGGTACTTCTTCAATGCACTCTCATCACATGTGAAAAACGCTACTATGTTCCTAAGGTCTATGCGGTAAAGCAATGCAAGCACCAGGAATGCCAGGAATTCCAGGTCCACTGGGTCTAAACGGTCTTAAGGGACCACAAGGTTGCATTTTTCATGGAATCTTATTTGTAAATCAGCAAATGTTTTTTCACAGGTCCACCTGGACAACCTGGATGTGTAGGACCGCCCGGGGAGGCTGGATACTCAACACATTATTGCCAAAGTGACTGTGGCATTAGCGAAGTCCTTATACCCGCATACGAAGAGCAGCCTTACAAGGGTTTGCCAGAAACCGGATATAGATAGAAAGTTGTATAGCCTTGTAGATACGAAGTCTGTGAACTATCTGAGAACAATGGCGCATAACAATGAGTTTGTTAGCAATTTACAGGCGCCGTCATGACATTGCCTAAGGCTAGATACTGACATCCCTCTCTCTGATTAAGCACTTCACAAAGCTACTACGATTACCGGCATTTACAACACTTGAAGTACAAGTTATTAAAAATTTTGTCACATGAAAGCAACTACTGATATAACGCTACGGCGGATCCCCTTAACGTCAGCTGGAATCGCAATTTGGATTGAGGCACTGAAGTTAACCATAGTAAATACACCGTAATGTTCGCATGCCGTCCCCAGACAATAACTACAGGTAGTTCTTGCTTAACGTCGCAGATGCCTTCTTCGAAACGCGACGTATAACGAAACTACTTTTGCCGTTACACAGATAGTACGCGTGGGAGTTACGTTCTGCCGGTATATATACGGCCAAGAAAACATTACCTAACGTTTGAACTGTGGTGCATTAAAATTTTAATTTCAAACATTGAAACAAGTACGGCTTTTAAGCACTGTTAAGATTCTCCTATAAGAATGAGACGATCGCTTAATCAAGCTGTAGTAAACCTATTCCCTGCTTTGCTGGGACTGTCAAAAAGCTGTCCAACGTTTGTTGCAACGCACGTGTTTCTTCTGTTCGTATATCACTCTGTAGTATTTGTACCCGCTTATTTGTAGTATTTGTACCCGCTTATTTTCATTCTGTCAGCTTAAAAGCCTATCCATTTCTTCCATTGTGTCACTTCTGTTACGAGTTAACGTGCTAGCATGAACAAACGCTACGATTTAGGGGTAAGCTTCAATCTTCTCAGCGTTAGTACAAATCGTTTGCACAATAGTTGGCGGTAAGCCAAGAGCTTCAGCAATGTTCACACTTCACTGTCCATCAGCAATCTCTGCATAACTTCTAGTTTTGTCACTAATATCACTCCTTTTCTTTCCTCTTTGGAGGCGCACACGTCAGTGCAGATCATGGACGTCTGGCACTCATTGCAACAAAAGTAAATCTAGCAGTAAGTGTTTACAAAATAATAAGTGGCAATATACATCTGGTAACACAAAGAAAATCAAAAAATAAATACGCTAGGATCCCTTTTGCCTCGCACACTGTGACGGCTTCACGCCGCTAGGGGGCACCTTGCTGTGCTGCCTTATGAAAGGGCGCGGAAATAAGTTAAGGAATGAGTCGAGATGGTGACGTACAGGAGTCTTTGTCGAATGAGTGATATGCAGATGGTGGAGTACCTGCAACAAAACGGGTTGTTGCATCGTGAGCGAAACTGTGCAAGTGGCCACAGTATGAAGCTGAAGGAAAGTCGAAGGAACTGTTGTCCGGCTTAGAGATGCCAGTTTGGAGGGTGCAATCAGGAGGTTTCAGTTCGGTGCGGGACGTGGTTCGATGGTAAGAAGAGATTAGGTAGACGTGCATTGCAATTTATGTTTAATAGGACCACGTAGAAGAACGTCCATGGAGATCGCAGTTCTCTTTATGTACATGTGGTGCCGCAGAACGAACAGCATAAAGAACTGCACGCACGAGCTGGGTATGATGGTTGCATGATGTATAATGATGGCCATATGGGGTATTCGTTTAAGATAGTGTTTCTCAAGCTCAGAACCGCCTGGGACCCCCGTGAGAAGTTTCAGACCGTTTGGGACCCCCTACACTGGTTGGTCAGTTTAGCGTGCGCTGATTGGCTGGAATTGTAGAGCGCAGGAGCGGTTAGATTCAGTGATTACCATCAGATATTGTCCCTCCGCTCCTATTACGGTAAAATTTATACCGCTCTCTGTCATATCTATGCTAACTACAATGCATCCAGTCAGTGTGAGCGGAAACGGATAGGTTCAGTGAGACCGGCAAGAAAGTCTGTATGGAAGCATGCCAATTTATTTGCTGAATCAGTTTTTGTACAATGTCAACGAGAGATACTCGGCTGACATAGTTGCGAGCAGACTAACTTATCAGTGTTCGGCAACATGGAGATAACGCGCAAGCGCAGGTCACCCCGCTTCACTAACTGCAGCCGGTTACGCTTCTTCGTCATGAGGTCTGTGACCACACTAAATGCGCGTTCCACTAGCGATGATGAAGGAAAACAGATGAGCCATCTTTTCACCACGGCCCACACATTAGGATACAGGTTAAACAACTCAGTCACGAAGAACCAGCAAGTTATAGCGCGGCAGGGAATAACATACGTATTTATGGAACCTACTAATGCTGCTGAATTGTAAAACAGATGGAAATACAGCGCTTTCTCAGAAAGCAGCAAGCACAACTTGCATCCTGAAGTAAACCATCTGCTTCACATGCAGTCATTGTCAACATAAAGAGAAAAGGTGTACGCCGCTATTCTCGACGATGTGATGCTTATCTCGCCGATCAATGCTTCCACTGAAGCACAACGACTTAAGCAGTGTTTCCTAAGCTCGCGATCGCATTCGCGATCTTGGTTAGCTTCGCATGCGCAGACTGCTCGAAATGGTTGAGCGGAGGGGTTGCCAGCACCTCCCGATGCAACTACGGTGGCGTCTGCAGCCGAGTTGCAACCATTTCAGTCAGTTTCAATCTGATGACTAAGGGGTCCCATGTGACCCCTTTCGTCAAACGGGACCCCCACAGGGACCCCTTGGCGATTTGGGACCCCCTGGGGACCCCCAGGGGTCCCATGTAACCCCCTTGAGAATCACTAGTTTAAGAGATGGGGACAAATACCGCAGTGAATTGGAACTACTGGATGAGGGAACTGGCGGCCCAAGCGGCAGCGGTGGAGACATCAAGATTGGCGGCGCTGGTCTGACCGTAGATTTGGACGAAACGTTATTTTCGCGAAGAAAATATAACGTCGGACGGATTCTCCCCCAGCAGTGGGTGTTCAGCGGCCTCTGCCGCGAAACACAGGAATTCTTCGCAACACCGGTGAAAGACCGATCGAGCGCGATGCTCATTGAGTTGATCAAGAATCACGTACACCCCGGTAGCACCATTATGACGGATCAGTGGAGGGTTTATTCAAGGCTCTCCACTGAGGAGTTCACCCGCCTCGGTGAACCACTCGGTGAACTTCGTGAACAGGGAGACCGGCGCCCACACGCAGGACATAGAATCGCTTTGGGCGCAGCTCAAGCACTCTGTCAAGGTGCGATGCGGAATGCCACGCAGCATGTTGCACTTGCATTTGGGAGAGGAGGTGTGGCGCCGGAGATGTCGGAATCAGCAGCCATTCGAGCAGCTGCTGAAAGACATTGCCTCCCTTTACCCGCCGTCATAATGTGCTCATCTTGTGTACAATTGTGCAGTTTCATTTCAAAGCGTATTAAAGCTGTGATGTGAACATTGCTGCGTAGCGCAACGTCAGAAATTTACTGCGTGAAAGGTAGATGATAAATTCACGTGGGGGTGCGTCACCGTCACATATTCGAAAAGACCAAGAGGGAACCTTTGTGGAATTCTAAGCAAGGAGGGCGCAGTACCGGCAGCTGGAGGTTAGTCCTTGCTGTCAAGAGAATAGAAGGTGCAAAATGTGAGTGATGAACTTGTCTGGAAGCGGCAAGAATGAAAGATTTCACACGTGGCGTTCCAGCAGCATAACAGGAGAAAGTTAAGGACAGAATTCGGGTTTTCCGTGTCTCTTGCCCCGCTGCTGCTGTAGAGAGGGTGTATTGTCGCTATGGGGAGATGGTGACCACTGGTGAACGGTCACGTCGATTGGTCTGTGTAGGCTGGTGCATACCGCACCGGTGTCGACACACTCGTCACGGCTATTAGAAGGATGACGTCATAATGCAGAGGCCTCTTTGATCTTACGGAGCTGGAAGTGGCTCGGGAGACATAATATGGTAGGCACCCGATCAGCCCAACACGGACAGTGTCCCATTATTTGGCTACCGCTGAGCTACTTGACACGTATTCGATCTCCTTTGATCTCCGATCTGCCATGACGTATGCATTGTGCTCCGTTAATCCATTCCCTCACATTGCTGTGACGGGTCGCACCTGCCGTGGAAGCCTGTGAACTTACCGTGTATGTGAACGCACGGGTTATGTGACCCGTTCCGAAAATGACAAGGGCCGGATTAACGGCACAGAATGCGTACGTCGAGGAAGAACGCGGAGCAAACAGTAGTAGCCGTATTCGAACAGTACTCTCAATGTTCAGCTGACCTTGCGCCTACCACATGTGTTGCAAGAGCCACTTCCAATTGCGCAAGATGAAAGAGGCCCTCTACGTCAGACGTCATCCTTCCATTAACCGTGACAAAGGCGTTGAAACCAGTGTGGTATGCACGAACCTACGCAAACAAAGCGGCTATTGCGCCATCTCCTCCACACAAATAGGGGCTCTTGATCGCCACCTGACCCTCTGTCGGGCCTACATAATACCCTACCGCGTAAATACCTGCGCATTCCAACTTATCGCTGGCGACGTAAGTCGCTAATACCAAAAACGTACGTAATAAACGGTCATACGTTCACTGTTCGCTTGTGGTCAAACATAGGAGTACAGGGAGGAAAGTGACGACGTCCTGTGGCAGTGCTGCAGGTAGCAGTCCCGAAAGGTGTCGCCGAAAACAGGAACGTGGTTCCAAGGTACTAACTGAATGGACAATAGTTTGTTGCTTATTGTAGTGGTATTTAGGAAGCGACCAGCCCATGAAGATAATGCGGGAGAAATACAACGGTGACCAGTCATCGCGTTGCTGCATTAAAAGCGAAGGTCGGTTTTCTTTTAAGAACGATGTTTTGCGGAAGAGGTCAGAGCGCACAGGAAAGATCGGCTGTGTTTAGGTCAAGGCTTAGGTATCAGCGAAAACGACAACCATCATCAGTCGACAAGTACGAAAGCAGAGCGCACTGAAAAGATCGGATGCGTTTAGGTCCAAGCTTAGGTATCGGCGAAAACGACAGCCATCATCAGTCGACGAGTACGCGAGCAAAGCGCACTGGAGAGATAGATTATGTTTATAGTATTAAATCGTATCTTCTTTTTTTCTTCTTCTCATACGGGGTATTTTCAAATATCAAAATTTCTCTACACGGTATCCCCCGTTATGGTACTAAGCTTTAATAAGCTTTTTCTAAGCTTTAATAAGCTTTTATTGGCAAAGCTTTCGGGCATAACCATTGCCCTTCTTCAGTGCACAAAAATAACGGCTACCGCCCTGGTTGGTCAGTCAGTCTGGAGGCTCTCCTGCTCAGCCGACCTAGGCAGATGCTACATCAGTTGGGTCCTACCTTGGACCGCGTCGATTTCGCAATCCGCCCTAGTTATTAAAGCTTAGTACCATAACGGGGGATACCGTGTAGAGAAATTTTGATATTGTATTAAATGTCAAATTACGGCAAACACCCGTTGACAAAGATTTTATTCTTTGCGAAGCTTTCGGGACTGTTCTTTGTCCCGTCCTCAGCGCATGTGTCTATCCAAATTGAAATTTTTGACAAGACATGGGGCCGTAAAGTATTTTAAACTGGAGAAACATTGTATTCTTTAAACCATTTTTTTCTTTTCTTCAATGTAACCCGTTGGACATTTAAAGTGATCTTGTTTGTCAATGCCTCCATAATTAGAAATGAAGAGCGCTTGAGAGGTGACACAATCATCGATAGCAAACTGTCTCACCAACCACAGATATCTACCACCCTTGAACCTATCGCATATGGAACATCGCATCATCAACGGACTAAAAAAAGAACAATCCATTTTGATCACGAAAGCGGACAAAGGCAACGTAGTAGTGATTTTGGACAGGGAAACATACAACCGCAATGTGACAAACTTATTGAAAACATAAACTTATGCACCACTAGACAAAGATCCATCCGAAAAGGTCAGAAAAAGTCTCATCAGCAAGGCATTACAGATACATGAGGAAACTAAAGAAAAGAAAATATCTGAGATCGTAAAAAGACTTAAGTACTCCACGAACTTATCATGTCCGGAACTGTTCTGCTTACCAAAAATACACAAAGAGGGTATTCCTCTAAGACCGGCAGTGGCAAGCAAACAGAGTGTGGTTAGCGAACTTTGCAGGTATTTTGCCAAACTTTTAAAACCACTAACCAGCATGCAACTTTCGCACACGGACAACTGTGTGCGTTTCCCTTGTTCGCACCAGCAAGACTGTACTGTCCAGTACCTGCTTATCTATATTACTGTATTCTCTCTCTCGTCCCTTCTATTAGGTCGTTGCATAAGTTTTTGCTGTTTTGTTAGCTCTTAGGTTTGATAGTGTTTTATTCTTGCTTGTATGTTTTTTCCCGGCAAATGATATAATATTTTGTAGCTCTTTTTTCAACCTATCGATTGATCGTATTTCATTTGCATAAGCTCGTTAGCCTGTTGTTCTTTTACCGGTGAAAGTGAGGATGAACAAGACGGTAATTCGGGGAGTTTTGCTTTACGAGTTCAAGCAAGGCACTAAAGCTGCGGTAGCTGCTCGGAAAATTAATATGACATTTGGCAGTGGTACTCTTGGCGTCGGTACAGCTCGGTGGTGGTTTCGCAAGTTTCGTAGTGGGAACGAGAGCCTTGAAGATAATGACCGTAGTGGGAGACCCAGTGACCTTGATGAAGACCAATTAAGGGCCATTGTTGAAGAGGACCCACGGAGATCAACTTCAGATATCGCAGAAAAACTAGGCGTTCACAAAACAACGGTTAGTCGTCACCTCCAACGAATTGGGAAGAGGAAGAAGCTGGACCAATGGATACCTCATGAACTGACCGAGATTCAAAAGTTGCGCCGTTTCGAGATTTCATCAATGCTCCTTTTGCGCAACAAAAACGACCCTTTCTTGGCACGAATTGTTACCTGCGATGAAAAGTGGATATTGTACGACAATCGGCGGCGATCATCGCAGTGGCTGGATAAAGGTGCGGCTCCCAAACGTTTTCCCAAACCGGATGTCCACCAAAAGAAGGTAATGCTTACTGTTTGGTGGTCAGCAACCGGTATTATCCACTACAATATCCTCAAGCCTGGTGAAACAGTTACTGCGCAGACATACTGCAGCGAACTGGAAAAAATGCATGAAAAATTACAGCGTACACGTCCTGCATTGACAAATCGGAAGGGTCCAATTCTGCTGTACGACAACGCCAGACCCCACGTTTCACAAATGACAGTCCAGAAACTGCACCACCTGGGCTATGAAACTCTTCCTCACCCACCGTACTCACCAGATCTGTCGCCCACGGATTATCATATTTTCAAGCACCTGGATCACTTCCTGAGTGGGAGACAGTTTAAAAATCAAGAGGAAGCAAAAACTGCCTTCGAGCAGTTCATTGCCTCTAAGACTCCGGACTTCTACGCTACTGGAATAAATGCCTTAGCGAGTCGTTGGCAGAAATGTGTAGATTGTGATGGTTCTTATTTCGATTAATAAAGTTTATTCTTTGCCGAGATATTTAGCTTTAAATTTGCGGGTTGAAAACAGCAAAAACTTATGCAACGACCTAATAGATTCCGTTTTACAGCTAATAAATCTTTTTCCCTGTACAGGCCTCACAGAGTTAACTGCAGCATGGACCTGAAGGACAATCGTGCCATGACAAGTGGTGACCCGGTGAGCAGCGATTCCTACGGACAAACGACTTCCGCCGATGCGGAAGCCGCCGTGCATCACTTTAATTCCGCCCGCTTCGAGCTTCCGCAGTTCGATGCGGAGGACATCAGCACCTGGAGAACTTACTGCTGGATGCGGGCATCAGCCGCCAGGTGACGATGTTTCGCAAAGTGCTGGCCAAGCTCCCTCCTGCGCACTTTCGAATGGTCAAGCACATCGCAACGCGTCAGCCTTTGCCGGTCGAATGCTATGACCAACTGAAAGCGTGTCTCAGTACGCGCCGTGCTCTGACCCCTGCGGAACGCCTGCGGAAGCTCGAGAGTCTTCCCGCTGCACTGGGAGACTTGAAACCGTCTGAGCTCTATAGACAACTGGAGGTGTTGTACCCAGAAGATGTCGACCGCGAGATCATACGTGAGATCTTTCTCAAACGCCTTCCGCACTCGCTCAGCGTACTCTGTCGGGAATGGCTGAAGGAGCATACGCTGGCCGAAGTAGCCTGCCGAGCCGATGCGCATTGCCAGCCGCGACCACACGTCTCCGTCTGTACAGCCCGTCGGGGTCGCAATAGCCCTCCGATCGCCAGCCGAAGCCCGTCCTCTCGCCAGAAACCGTCTATACGAGGTGTTGGCTGACGACCGGCTCGAAGCCAGCCGACTTCATAAATCGTTGGTGCCGTCTCCACCGGCGTTACGGACCCGAAGCCCGTAATTGCCTGGGCAATTGCACTTGTTGCGCACAATTTTGCAACAAAACACAAAACTTCAAACCTTTATTCAAGTAACACTACCGTATATATTTTTTGCATGTGCAGGTTAAGTTTGCGGGCCGTTACATGAAATGTGCAAACCGTAACACTCCCGGCCCATGGGCGCAGCCCATCATTATTCCTTCGCTGACTCGAGGAGATGAAGTCTCTGAACCGGTCGGTTAATGTCCCCGTTGGCTGTTCATACTCGGACAGTCCGTATTAGTCCATCTCTCGACGGAAAGATTTCGATCACACGACCGAGGCGCCACTTTACCCGTGGGGCACCATCTTCCGCTACAAGTACGACATCACCGACGGAGGAGGATTGCCTTATTCGAGTCCACCTGTTCCGCCCGGACAATTTCACAATATACTCTTTCCTCCATCTTTTCCATAGTTGGTTGAGGACTACGCGATAGTGTTGCCAACGTTTTGTCAACTCAGTTGCAAATACTGGCGTTGACAAATTGTCTTGTTCTACAGGCGGGCCGGTTCCAGGGGATCTGCCGTGGATAAAATGGAAGGGAGTGAGCGGTTCTTGATCCTTCGGATCATCTCCGACAAAGGTTAGTGGTCGCGCGTTGATTTTGGATTCAACTTCACAAAGCATGGTTGCCATCTCCTCAGCGCTTAGCAGCGATTTGTGTAACGTTTTCTTTAGTGCCGTTTTTACTGAACGTACCAGTCTCTCCCATGCTCCTCCGGCCCACGGTGCTCGTTCAGTTATGAATTTCCATGTTACACGATGAGTCGCTAAGTGCTCTTGCACCTTTCTCTGCGAGCAATCGTGGAAAACGGTTTGCATGTCCTTGGCGACTCTTTTGAACGTTCGGAAATTGTCAGAGTATATAACCTTGGGCACACCACGGCGTGCAAAAAAGCGCTTTAGAGCTTGTATAAGGCCATTGACTGACATGTCGTGTACAAGTTCCAAGTGAACCGCTCTGACAGTTAAACAAGTCAGAAGAAGTATATGACTTCGTTGAATCGCCGTTCGTGCGTATGTAAACGGGCCCTGCGAAGTCCATTCCGACGTTCTGAAATACGTACTCTGCGTTGACACGTTCCACAGGTAGCGTTCCCATTTTCTGTTGTAAAGAGGGGGCATTTTGCCGTTTGCACGTTATGCAGTTTCGGACGACTCTTCTTACGGTACTGCGGCCACGCAATATCCAAAATTGTTGCCTCGTGGTAGCAAGAGTTTGTTCTATTCCCGCGTGTAGTTGCCTTTCATGAGCTCTTCGTACGGAGAAGGTCTACTACAACATGTCTGCTAAGCAAAACTATCGGATGTTTCGTCTTTTCCGGTAGATTTGAGCATTGTAGACGTCCACCGACGCGAATTATGCCCTCATCATCTAGAAAGACATCAAGAGAAGTCAGCTGACTGTCTCGATTGATGGTCCCGTTTCCTTTCAACTGCTCATAGTCCTCCGCAAGCGATTCCCTTTGAACACGGCGGAGCCAAATCCTTTCAGCCTCTGCAAGTTCATTCGCAGTTAGTGGGCCCTTTCGTTTGCTGCTTGGTTGTCGGCAGTTTCTGACCAATCGCATGCAATATGCTGTGATTCGGAGAAGTTTTTCCAGATCACTAAATCGTGTTGGATCCAAACGGTCTTCGCCAACAGTCAATGCAACGTTCACTGTTGTTTCTTTATAGTTAGAACGGCATTCCTCCAGGATGAGGTTGTGTTTCTCTGTCGACTGTGTCATTTTGGACAGTGGCCATGTCTCGTCCTTCGATTCTAACCATACAGGTCCATTCCACCATTGTCGGTCCCTAGCCAGTTTGCAAAGCGTCGATCCACGGGTTATGAGATCAGCTGGATTATCTTTTCCTGGACAGTGACGCCAACTGCTCGGTTCGGTTAGAGACAGAATCTCTACCCGATTTTTTACGAACGGTTTCCATTGCCTTGCGACGCTACATATCCATGCAAGGGCGACTTTGCTGTCTGTCCAGCAATACACTCGATCGACTTTCAGTTCCAAAACTTCTTTGACATAGCTGATTAGCCTGGCGCCAATGAGAGCTCCCATCAACTCCAATCTGGGCACAGATAGCTTCTTCAAAGGGGCAACTCTTGCTTTAGACGCCACCATTACTACGGAGCTGTTCCCCAATTTTGTTGTGGTCTTCAGGTAGATCACGGCACCATACGCGTCTTCTGAAGCGTCGGTGAAAACATGCAAATCTCTGCTTGCAATGTCCTCGGTTTTTGCTGGGCTAAGCCGTCTGGGTACCCTGACCGTTGGCAGACTTACCAACTCGGACTTCCATTTTGACCATTCCTTGGCGATCTCGTCTGTCAACATTTCGTCCCATGCAATGCCGCTTTGCCATGTCTTCTGGAACAGTACTTTCGCTCGTATGGTGAAAGGTGTCAAACTGCCAAAAGGATCATAAAGCTTCGCGGCCATGCTTACGAGATGGCGCTTTGTATCTCGTGAACCCGCGGTGATTCCGGATGGCAATTTGAAGGTGAAACTGTCAGCGGTGTGGTCCCATACCAACCCGAGGACTTTGGACTCATCCGATCCTTCGCACTGGACATCTTCCTGTGCTAGGCCTTGCAGTGACTCTTTTACATTGCTCGACCACTTTGTTAGATGAAATCCTGCTGTCCGTAACAAGTGACTCGTGTTCTTCACGATTCGACGAGCGTCTTGAATTGAGTTACAACTTGTGACAAAATCGTCCACATACATATTCTTCAATATTTCTTTCGCGTCTTCGTAGCCTTCCCCTTTCTGCCTTCTCACGTGACACCTTAGAACGTTCATGGCCAAGAAGGGAGAGCAGTTCAGGCCGAAGCAAATTCTCGTGAAACGAAACACTTCTGGATTGCCTTCCATCCCAGACGATCTCCACAGGAATCGGCTTACATCACGGTCTTCTTCACGTAAAGACACTTGCATGAATATTTTGTTGATGTCTGCTTGAAGGCCGACGGGAAAGCGCCGAAAACGTATGATGATTCCCAGCAAATCGTTCTGCAGGGGTGGACCAGCATTCAACACGTCATTCAGTGATACCCCTTGGTACCGACAGGACGCATCGAATACAATCCGATAACGGGTAGTAGTCCTTTCCTGTCGGACCACCATGTGGTGAGGCAGTTACCACGTTCTTCCGTTTAATCCCATTTGTACTGCCTTCTCCACCCATCCATTCTTGATGTATCTGTCCATTTCAGCGCAGTAGGCACTCTTCAAAGATGCATCTCGTGACAAACGCTCTTCCGTTTGCTTCAGTCTTTGAAGAGCTACATGATAGTTATTCGGTAGAGTGATTTCTTCCGTTCTCCAGGGTAGAGATACACTGTAACGCTGTCCATCGAAGGTTACGGCACACTGCGGCTCTCTAGCGTCTCCTTGAATGTTTTCACAAGCGCCGTTTCTTTGGACGCCCAATGATTCAATTTCCCAAAACATCCGTAGCTGTTCATTCAACGGCTCCTCTATCGTCGCGTGCATTCCATGAATTTCTCCCACGCGAGTGTTACCCTGACTCTTACCGCATACGATCCAACCTAACGTCGACGGTACAGCTATTGGTTGACCTACTTGGCCGCGCAGTTCTCCAGGTCTCAGGAAATCATGGTAATAGTCAGCACCGATTAAAACATCGACTGTTGCTGGTCCGCGTGGGAATGAATCTCCCAGGGTGACTCCATGAAGGTGTGTCCAATCCGCCTCTAACGGAGGATTACTCTCCAGTGCGGAGCAGATGCGGTCAATGCACAAAGCTGATACGACTGTTTCCTTTCCACCACTTTTACTGCACAGTTTGAAGGTGACGCATTTATGTCTTCCGGTCTTGCTGAGTTGTGCGCCGAGAGTTGAGATAATCACTCTTTCGTTGTGACCTTCCAAACGTAAACTTTCTGCTATGTCCTTTCTGATGAACGACCTTTGAGACCCAACGTCAAACAATACCATCACAGTGGAGCGTCCATCGTCTCCACCTTTTAATATTCCTTGAGCTGTTTGCAAGAACACACGTTCCTTGCTTCGCATGCTCGAGAAACCAACTTGCACGACTGCTTCATGCAGATCATTCGTAGATTGGGACGGCCTTGTTGGACTTAACGCCGTAACAGCCTTAGGAGGTATATGGAGAAGTTCATGATGGAATTTATCGCAAGCCGCTTCCTTGCACATACTTCTCCTTTTGCAGTCTCGCGCCAAGTGGCCAATCTTCAAACAGCAGTAGCAAGCCCCGTGACCGTTTACCGTTTTCCAACGTTCCTTGGGGCTGCTGTTTAAGAAGCGAGAACATTCCAGAAGGTCATGGTCTTTCTTACAATAACGACAAGCGCGTCGTCTACTCTCCACGGTAGCGTGTAACGCAGCGGCTGAAGCATTCCTTTCACCTTTCTTCGAGGCACCGCTTTTGACAGACCACGAGTGTCCCTTGAATTGCTTCGTAGTCGCTGTCTGTGCTTCTGCAGCTGCTTCTTGGACGTCCATTTCTTCATGCAAGAAACTTAGAAACATCGACGTGTTTGCTTTCTCGTCTGCACATGTTCTCGTTCTTTGTTCCCATCGCTTGCGCGACGCGCAAGGCAATAGCCGCTTGAACGATGCGAGAAAGATGTCATCAACTGTAAGGCCATTAGTGATGCCCTTGCCCATGGATGATAACGCGCGCAGATGTCGATTCAAGTTGTAGTAGAGGCGGCGAATTTCTGCCTGGTCAGGATCTGCTCTCGACATTTGAAGGAGTGCCAACACATGTCCTTCGACGATGATTTCTTCTCGACCGAAACGTTCTTTCAAGGTCTGAATCACTGCAGGGTAATTGACGTTCGTAACATGAAACCCATTCTCCACTAAGGGCCGATTTCAAGTACACAAACTTCGTGACGTCGTTGATATCTTCACGTCCATGTACTCCGGCTTGAAATTGATCCCAGAACGATGGGAATTCCAACACATTACCTGAGAATTTTGGCAGTTGCCATTCGGGCAGGTTCGGTCCGGACAATACCGGTGTGACAGCCACTGCAGTTTGGTCTTTAGGCTTAGTAGCCTTGACCATTGCCTTCGCCTTTACCACGGCTAGCTCAACATCCACGCACGCTTGTATTCCCTGCTCTCGGAGATCCTGATCGGTTAAACACAACTCGAATTCCGCTTGCACGTTGCGGTAGTCCATGAGAAGAGTGTCGACCAATTCAAGCGTTTCCTGAGCTACTGCAGCCTGTCCTTCATTGACGAATCTTTTCACGTTTTCCAATAATCGCTCGATACGCGATCTTAAACCACTGCGCCTTTTGCGCAGCCCTTCCGCATCGACAGAGATCTTGGAAGTGGCCATTTCCACTAACTGCTCTGGCGATCCGGCTCGGAGGACCAATTTGTTGCGCACAATTTTGCAACAAAACACAAAACTTCAAACCTTTATTCAAGTAACACTACCGTATATATTTTTTGCATGTGCAGGTTAAGTTTGCGGGCCGTTACATGAAATGTGCAAACCGTAACAGCACTTTTCGCCAAGACATGCAGGGAAACTGGCGAGCCAGCCAGTAGTAGCGGCGGCTACTGGTGGTGGCAACCGTTGTCCATTACTTTTCGTCCGCGATAGCACTGGCCGACAGTTCCTGGTTGACAGCGGCAGCGAGGTATCAATCCTTCCTGCGAGGAAGTCCCCGGCGTGCAGACCGCTAACCAAAGCCCCCAAGCTCAGAGCGGCCAATGGCACGGTCATTGACGTTTTCGGAACGAACAAGTTGAATACGGTCTTCATTGTAACGGGTGGAGGTGTTATTGTTCAACGTAAGACGGTTGACTACCCGTTCGGTCTTGCTCGCGGTGTCTGTAATCACGTAAGCAGGCCTCACCTGTGGCAGATGGGCGAGTTTATTAGTAACAAACAGACGGTGAGAATAACTGCGAGTAATACAATATATACTGTAGCTTTCGGAACAGCCTAGTTCCGTCCTCAGCGGTTCGCAAAGGCCTCAGCGCAAACGCTTGCGTTGATGACGGAAGAGGGAACTTCCGAAAGCTCCGCATAATTTTTACACAAAAAAACATAACGGGGAATTGCCGTGTTTATCTACAAATAAAGTTAAGAGAATTTACCCCGTCCCAGGAAATCCTATTTTCAATTACACCATGGGCAACTCTAAAACCATGGAGATCTTTAAAAGCGTGGACAACTTTAAGACCCTTGACAACTTTAAAACCATGAGCCACATTAAAATCATGGCCATCTTTATGAGCGTGGACAACTTTTAGACCATTTCAAGGGTTTTGTATGACTGGCACCGTTTTTGTTGACTTTTATTTTATTTTTCCTCGGAGCTTTCAGGGTAGCTCACATACCGTCATCCCCGACTACTGAGAACGATCAATACCCTACTGAGGTGTTATAATTGTGGTATAAAGCATGCTTTAAACCAGTGATGCGCACGGCTGTGGCCAATATCGCCCCCTTTTTCAGCTTCGAGGTTGCCATCGTCCCCTGGGACGAACCGTAATGGCTGACGGCGCGAAAATTGGCGGGAAACCTCTACTGAGGACCGTGTCCTTTTTCCCGCCAATTCCTCGTACTGTCTGTTGCGCTAGGGACTGTTCACGGGACCAGCGACAGCATCGTTGCTACCTCTTGCTTCTGCACAGCAGATATTCGCATACAAGGAAGACGTTATGTGTACAACTTCATTCGTTCTGACATCGCGTTTACTGCAGCATTACTCTGAAGGGCAGGTAGCATGAAAACCAATTATCCTTTCAACATTGGGCTTCATTGACGTGACCCGTAGTCGTAGATCGCCCCGATTGACTACTTCGAGGCGATTCCGCTTCGTGACGAGATCCGTTACAACACTAAAACCACGCTCTACAACTGACGAAGAGGGAATAGCAATCAGTAACCTCTTCATTGCTGCCCACAGGGCAGGATAACGCGCTGGTATTTCTTCATGTAGCCAGAAGTACTCATAGCCCTTCTTCATTCTGGCTTTGATCTCTTCGTTCGACTGCAGGTCTATTAATTCTTCCTGCAAGTAGATGTCCACGTTGCAGGGATTGACGATGAACGGGTCGAGTACCCAACTAGGAATTACCAAAGAAAAGAGATCATCAAACCGCCTTAGGAAGTCTTCGTACAGCATTTGTAAATGCTGGAAGTAAATATTGACATCATCTTCAAGTATTCTGACTTCCATGCTTACTCTGGAGAGCGTCCGAAATTGGCAAAATTCTCCGCGGGCGAAGTTGCATTTGAACAACATCAGCTTTGATAGGAATGCACTGATCACAGCCTTCGTTTTAATCAAATTCAGCTCATTCGACTGGAGCTGCTTGTTCATTTCGTTGAACTTGAAATATAAATCTGCCAAATAGGCTATGTCCATTTTGGACTTGCGGAAATTTTCGCAAAGTGAATAGTCACGCTCTTCAAAAAATTGAACAACTGAGTCGAAGAGCTCGTAAAACCGCGTTAAGCAGGTACCTTTCGACAGCCATCTCACTTCAGTATGAAGGAGGAGGCGGTTGAATTCTTCATCGTTTTCATCGCACAACTGGCGAAATAGCCTGTCACTCAACGCGTTAGCTTTAATTCGGTTCACCGCCTGAATCACATACTGAAGCGAACTGTTCAAGCGGGCGCTCAGGCGTTTCGCAACTAAGTGCTGTCGATGTAGAACGCAGTGCACCGCTAAAACATCGGACACCACCTCTTTTAGATAGGCAACAAAACCGTGATAGCGGCCTACCATCGACGGTGCTCCATCGGTAGCAACCGCCAAAATGTTCTTAAAGGGGATCTGTTGTTCTTTAAAGAAGTCACTGACGGCTTCGAATATTGACTCACCCTTCGTGTCAGTCAAAAGCTCTTTCGCGAACAGTAATTCTTGCACTAAACGTTCTTCTTTTATAAAGCGCACGTACGCCAGTAGTACAGCTTCATTGCCCGGAAGCGTTGACTCATCTAGCTGCAACGCGAATTCAGTGTTCCTCAGGATACCGCATAACGTACTTTCAATATCCTGGGCCATCGCGTCGATTCTTCTTTGAACTGTACGCCTGCTTAGAAGAATTTTGCTAATGATTGTAGAGACAGGTTGGTGCAATACCGTCTCCAGTATCTCTGCTGTGGCAGGGAGAATCAAATCTTCGCCGACGCTGTGAGGCTTACCGGATTTCGCGATCATTAGCGCTATCCTGTATGACGCGAGCATGCCGTCGTAGTGGATTTTCGATTCAGAAGCCATCATACTCGGCAATGTGCGGCGACTGGACAGCTTCTCCCTTAAAGAACGGAAGTATGCCACATCTTTACAACGCTTGTCCGGATGGCACCTTGTTAAGTGCTCTTTCAATCTCGAAGGCTTCATTGGAGAACACTTTCTCGCATATTAGACACATTGACAGTCTTCTGTTAGCAGGGGAGCAGGTAAAACCGAACTTCAAGTATTCCGTGCTGTATTGGCGACTTTTCTTCTTTGGGCTATCCATCAATGAATTTTGCAGGATTTCTTGAACTGTGAACAGTGGCAGGTCAAGCAAAACAACTTCCACTGACAACCTGTAAGTCTCACTCGAGGAACAGAATACACGTTTATTGCACACTCAACGCACAACAGTCACTCCGAACCCCCTCACATCGCCACCCCCGCTTATATAGTGTCGTCCACTGGGTGGGTCTTGGACGCCACGCCAGGCGAGTTGTCGCTGCAGTTGCATTCGTCACCGGGTGGTCGACTGGTGATGGATGATGCCGTCGTAGGTGCACCCAGTTGACGCTTTCGGTGTTGCTCCTGGTGACAGTAATTATAAACGTGGGAAGTGGCAGCTCGCAGCAGGAATCCCTTTTTGCTACACGAAAACTTTGATTCCTGGAATTCTTGGAAAATTCTTGGCAGATGCACTGATGGTTGTGCGCGAAAAGCAGTTGAAGCGATAGCGCTTCGAGATGGTCTTTTGTGCAAATCCTTTGTATCATGAAATTCTTGGAAAGCGCATAGTAAAATGATTGGCAGCATCAAAAGGCGATCGAGCGCAACAGGCAGCTCGCGCGATACCGCTTCCAGATGGTCTTTTGTTCAAATTAATTGCTTCTTCTAATTCTCGGAAATAGCGAGATAGAACGATTGACGGTTTCCGTGACGACAACTGTATCGGCGCATCTGAATTGTCGGTTGTGAAAAGATAAACGGGGAACCGGAGGAAAGTTCCACAGGGAACCCCCACCTCCCATAAATTCCTCTGGTGCTCCGGCAATATCGCTCCTTTTAGCATATTCGTTCGAGGGGGGGCGATATCGCCCCCTTAGCCTTTCACCGCCCCCTAACCGCCCCTTTCGGGCTCATCACCCCCCTGAACTTCAAAATCGCCCCCTGTGCCCATCACTGCTTTAAACAGATACATCCGCTGTTTAAACATGTAAATTTCGTCCTTTGTTTAGAGCCTTTGTCCCATCTTTTTCAGTATCTCCTATCCACCAGTTTCTGTATTTTACATGGTCACTAACTCTGTTCACAACTTAAGGTTCCTCGGGGCCCATTGTGTCGCATCTACCAACATGATGCCGTGTATATCTACAAATGTTGCCCATGTTTTTAAAGTTGTATATGGTTTTAAAGTTGTCCGGGGTTCTAAAGTTGATCATGGTTTTGAAGTTATCCGCGGTTGTAAAGTTGTCCACGGTTTTAAAGTTGTCCATGGTTTTAAAGTTGTCCATGGTTTCATCGTGTCATCGGACGGTAGGGCATCCGTTCATAAATGCTTTATTTTCAACGCGTAGATATCGGGACCTCCATTGGTCCTGTCTTCAGCGCAAAAAACTAACCAACCGTTCACGTGGGTGAAACTGTTCCAAGTTGAGTTGTCCATGGTTTTAAACTTGCCCAGGGTTTTAAAGTTCTTCATGGGTTTAAAGTTGTTCATGGTTTTAATGTTGTTCGCGGTTCTAAAGTTGACCATGGTTTTAAAGTTGTAAATACAAGAATGGTTTAGACACCACGACGTCAGAGAGACACGCTGAAGACGGGACAAGGGGAGTCCCGAAAGCTCCGTGATTTCATACCTTGTTTTTAACGGGATTAAAGCCTTTGGTTTGGATAATAAACATGAGATCATATCCCGTTTTGGGTCAGGTTCAGTAACTGCCCCACAAGATTACTGTAGCTATTGACGAAGTTAGAAAATGCAGGTTTTCTCATCCTATATCATGACGTCATCAGTGTAAACAACGTAACCTCCGTGCGCTCAATTTAGACCTTCTTAGGCCATTTTAGACCTGTTTTGGACGTTGAAAATACTGGTTCTACGAACGGACGTGTTAGTTCTCATAATTACAAATTACTTACGGAGTATTTCAACCCGCTGTTGAAAGAAGCAACCTTTACTGCGTAGCTTTCGGGAAGCGACTTTTCCCGTCCTCAGCGCATACACATCAAATTTTGGACGTTGGAAATAGCAGGAGGGAGGGATGGCGTTAGTATCGTTTCGCAACAGGAAGCAGAGATCCGCAGATTGGCAACACAGTCTTGCAGGCTGCAGCAATGCCTGACATTGAAAGGAATCCTCATAAATGGAAACAGTGGCTGCATATTATGCGCGATATGTTCTGCCGTAGTCCCCATGCAGAAATTATGCATACTTGATGCAGTTCTACATTCGTATGCCGTGTTTCTTCGTGTTAAGGCGCCCTCATTTAAATGCATTTCACTGTATCGGAACATAAGCCGCATGCTTACATTGACTTGTTAGGTAAGAGAAGAACGAAATCGTGAACTGGACCGATGATAATGCGCTTGGTGTCCAGGTGTAGAGTGGCTAACGATGTTATCAACTTTCGGTATGATTTTGCTACTGCTTGCTTTGTTAGTACACAGAAAACCTCGATAACCTCCTCCTCGCTGCCTTGTCGGCAAAAACCAAACAACGCTGAAACTTGATGATGCTTTCAAAGTGTGTAATTGGATGCCGCAGTCGACAGAGAAGAAGCAAATCAGTGAATCCGGTATGGTGTTTTTATTAACAACAAATATGTACAAAGAACGTGTACGTACGCGCGCAATCGTAGGTTAACGTAACGGGAAGCAAGTCGCAATGTCTGCGACAATTCGTTCAAATGGGTTTTCACGGGGCCTCAGCGTCCGTCGCCACATGTATTGGCAGAGGTACGACTCTACCATGCTCCTGTCGGTTCCTTTGCGGAGCTTATTGCCCCTCTTCAACTCTGCCCAGAGAGACTCGATAGTCTGCGTGTGAGCCCCTGTGACAGGGTTCACGAAATTGGCAGAGTGGTTTACACGCTGGTGCGACAGACTATCGTAGCCTCTCCAGCAGTCCGTTATGACCGTAGTGCCGGGCCTCGCGTACTGCTGTATCAGCGGTATCAACGTCCGGCTACTACGGTCAGGAACCCGAACAAGGAAGCATTCTTTGGTTTCGCGGCATATGCCACCAAAGACCCATTGTTGGGGGTAGAGTCGCCCTCGCTGATATTTTCTTTTTGAGTAGACGGTCTCGTCTACTTCGACCGTCAGTCCTGTGCCCCCTATGACGAGAGGCTGCCTCATCAGCACCTTTGCGGCTACGTCTCTCATGGAGAGGTTCCAGTGGATGGCAGTATTTTTGCTCATGTCTATAATGTGTTTGTTAGAATACTAGCTATTAAAACACGTAAATGATGTCACACCGAGCTCGTCGCAACAAAAGCGGATGGTCGTGTACCCGTGGCTCCATGAGTACATGAACTTAACTGCAGTGCAGAAGTCCACCTTGTACCCTAGGAAGCGCGCGTCAAAACGTGAGCCTACATGTTTACAGGAGCCATACCTTCGAACCACGTACCGCTACGTAAACTTATCTGCTTCCTGCAAACGCGATTGTTGCATCTCCACCTGCGTCCTCGAAGTCTCTCCTTTTCCGTAAGTTTCATCACGTAGCCGCAGGTGCACGTCCTTTGAGAGTGCAGCAAACCTCTGTCTTGTAGATAGCGTATCACTACGTTTTCATCGCCCATGCTTTTCTTGAATCTTCTGAATTCAACAGACATACTAAATGAATTTAACACGAGTGTTAGAAACAAGTTTGCGCAGTCGAACTGTAGTTTCCCCGCGCGGCATGACAGACACCAGCAACAGAAAACAACGCTTTACTAACGACGAACAGCACAACGAGCAACAACACAGTGAATACAGCCACACACCCTCCCAGAAAGTGCTTCGGTATTTATGCTGGTTCGGGGATACGCACCTGGCGCGCAGATGATGCCAGCTTGCTGGACTGCACCCTGGGTTGGACCACACTCTGCGCGCCAGACTTTTGTAGCGGTTGTCAGTTGGTGCACACCACGTGTGGACCTCGCACCCCGCACTGGATGTTCGCAGTGGGTGTCAGTTGGTCCACACCACCTGTGGACCTCACAGTCCGCACCTGCAGTCCGCAGCGGTTGTCGGTTGGTGCACACCACCTGTGGACCTCACACCCCGTACCGGATGTCCGCGGCGACCAACAATTGATCTACACTAACTGTCGGACCACACGAACCAAGGAAACTTACACTACTGTAGCAAAACGTTTACTCGAGAAAAAGACACACACACAACGTGACGGTACGACGGGAACTCAGCGAACTGACTGACCAACGTTCTTCGGTCTCTCCTCTGCTTCGCCGGGAATACTTTCTGAAAACAGTCATTAGCATTTTACGATCAAGCGGCATTCCACGGGTGTGCACGCATTCGCTCTTCCTAATAGCTAGCGGCGCTATTTGCATCAAAGCGAACAAGGCTTCAGTGTCAGGCAGCTGCGCAAGAGAAAAAGGTGCCGATAAGCATTCACCGTAGCATGCAGGCTGACCGGCGTTTAATGAATGGGCGTGCGACGACAAAGTTGCAAGGGCAGACGTGCAGCGAGGCATCACTGGAAGAGAACAAAGGGGCCGGTGGCAGGAATGAGAACATGCATGCTAAGCCGATGTGCAGTGGGCCTTCATGCAGCTAGCAAAGCATGCGGAGAGCGTGCAACGACACACAAGAAATACCGAACGGTTAACAGCAATTTCGAATATAGGCAGCAGAACAAATTAAACGACCACAACATCCTTGCCCAACGCAGGCCATACTCAACGCTGACTAACGCTACTGTCTCCTGACTTGTGAACCAGCACAACCACACAATTAAAACACCTTTATTTGCAGCAGCACACGACGAAGAATAAGGAGTGAGACGAAACAGCAGCGCGAACTAGCGAACAGAGAAAATGAGAAGGAACTGGTGTAGACGACCCTTTTAATATTGATAACGTATTCATTGTAACATGCAAAATCAACATTACTTGAATGCGTTAGGAATGGATAGAAAAGCTGGCTGTTTGGGTGAACAGGCATAAGTGGCCTGACGTTGGTTAGGAAAAAGTTGTCGGTCAAGAATATAGCATGTGCAAGTGGCCTGACGATAGGTTCTCGGTCGAACGGCAGTAGAATCGCTACACGCACGTGAAATAAACGGTTATCTGGATTCGAGTCTCAGTCGACGGTTAAATCCGCTCACTTCATTGATGTCCCCAACATTTCCCAAATGGGTACGGCAAGTTATCCCGCCGGATATTGTAGTTGCACTTGATCCATGCCGGCAATGTTGCCTTCGATCATGCTAATCAGCTGTGCGTTAATCGCAAGTCACGCGCTTACGGTCAGCATTCCGATGAGCTTCACGCTTGGAATACTGCGGATGAGCCTAAATCCAATCCCCATAAAAATGAGAATGAAAGCAACTTGTTAGCGAGTGGGTGTAACGATTCGCAGATCGCAGAGCATTACGTTTTCAGAAATGGCGTGTATCGTATGTGACGAAAGCGCGGCCATAGCTTCCATGCGGATGAAAGGCGTCCTTCGTCGGGTGAGAACGTGCGTCTGCGGGATCCCTATGGTCCTGGAGGGTAGGAAAGACCGCCCTTGTTAGAGTTGCAGGAAACTGAACTCCTGGAAAGGTGTCCGTTCAGACGGGAACATGGACTTAAGGTAAAATTGTCTAGGCTCATGTACAATGCCTACTGGTTGTTAGAAACGAAGCTAGCCATGAGGACAGCTGTGCTGTTCATCTACAGCTGCCAGACCGACATGGGAAAACTGACTAAGAATTTTCGCTGCCGAAATGTGAGCGTCATCTCAGTTTGCCGCAGTGAGCGTAACCATAGTTTGAAGCAGGTCTGGTTCGTTCTCATGGCTTCGAATACGGCTCATGGCATGAATAGATGGAGGACACTTAATGTAGCCCGTCTCCCTGCACCGAACGTCAATCGTCCGTCAGTAACGTCGATGACGCGTGTGGTCCTCTCTCTGCTTCCCCGGCACAGTAATGGAACCCTGCCGTCATCTGACAACTGCCTAGCAAAACCGTGAATACGTCCACGACTTCCGATAGAGCAGTCTTGTCACAGATGACTCCACTGCTCAACGAACAACGGCGGCAACAAATTTTCAATGTCGACGTTCATCATTTTATCATAGTTGATATGTTAATTAATGGTCTCGCTATTTCTTATCGTGTAAATCGCCCGCTTGAGGATAGGCATTCGCTCCTTATATGCTTCCGGAGATTCAAACAGATCAAGTAGTACAGCGATACCTGTCGTAAGATATGAGATGCAGGAAGTTGTAGCCCCACGAAAACTCTTCTAACTTGACGCACACGTTGCAGCGCGTTGCCCTTCAGACTACGCTAACCCTTCAGGTTACGCTACCTTCTTCTACGTTTACCTAACAAGTCAACGTAAGCATGCGGCTTATGTTCCGATACAGTGAAATGCATTTAATGAGGGCGCCTTAACACGAAGAAACACGGCATACGAATGTAGAACTGCATGAAGTATGCATAATTTCTGCATGGGGACTACGGCAGAACATATCGCGCATAATATGCAGCCACTGTTTCCATTTATGAGGCTTCCTTTCAATGTCAGGCATTGCTGCAGCCTGCAAGACTGTGTTGCCAATCTGCGGATCTCTGCTTCCTGTTGCGAAACGATACTAACGCCATCCCTCCCTCCTGCTATTTCCAACGTCCAAAATTTGATGTGTATGCGCTGAGGACTGGAAAAGTCGCTTCCTGAGAGCTACGCAGTAAAGGTTGCTTCTTTCAACAGCGGGTTGAAATACTCCGTAAGTAATTTGTAATTATGAGAACTAACACGTCCGTTCGTAGAACCAGTATTTTCAACGTCCAAAACAGGTCTAAAATGGCCTAAGAAGGTCTAAATTGAGCGCACGGAGGTTACGTTGTTTACACTGATGACGTCATGATATAGGATGAGAAAACCTGCATTTTCTTACCTTCGTCAATAGCTACAATAATCTTGTGGGGCAGTTACTGAACCTGACCCGAATATCCTTCTTAAAGCCTCTGAGGTCGATAAAATGTCCATCAATCAATGTGTTGGAGGAATCCCATCGTCACTTCTTTGTGCCTGCGCATATTCCTTCGAACCACTTCTACTGTTCCTTTTGCCCAACTCATCGGTCCCTTTTTGCTTCTACTTTTAACTGGCCCTTTCTCCCTTTTTCTCTTGCTTTGTTATGTAGGAACTTCCGGATCTGGTACGCTGCGCGCCCCCCCTTCGTACTGTAGCATGGCGTCATGTTAGGAAAATCAGGTACTGAGACGGCAATTCTGTGACGTCACGGTTCGCTAAACGAAGCGACGTCAGAACCGCTGTCTTGTGTTGAACGCGTGTACTCCTCGCTAGCGTTGCCTCAGCAGACTGTTTTTTGGGGTGATTTTCGAAATTCAAGACGTTCAGGTATCTTAGCTGTCTTAAACAGTCATGTCTGAACGCCCAACGCTTTAACCGCAATTACAACATTCTGGAACCTGAAGTATCCGGGCGGATGGTTTAGCCCATATGGAAAGCGGCGAGACATGCTGCATCGCGTGCAAACTATTCTTGAACAACTGCAAGAGGCTTTGCTTTAACCGCAATAGATGGTGCAGCTCATCAGAGCTCACCTAATCCCAAGGCTACTGTTCACCTTTTGCAACGGCAATCCAACTGCCCGGACTGTTGCGTTCACCGGCACGATGATATGGAGTACATTAAAGACACCTCGACAATGTCGAACGAGCTTTTTATGTTTTAATGAAAGAGAGAGGTCTGCGACTTCAGTCCTTAACCGAAGACGTCGACTCTGGCTTGTAAGCCGTGGTGGAACCTTGGTTCAACCAATACCGGCGCAACCGGCTAGCCTTTAGGTGAGGCATGGCCGACATGATCGAACGCGGTATAACACAAGCTAGAGCTGCATCACTTGGGCACTGCAGGCCCAGATTTGAAGCTACTTGCCACCGCTCTATCCATCACGAGCTTGTCGAGTTATCTGTGGATATCTGACCATAGAATGACGCAGAGAAACTACATTGGCTCAAGTAAAGCGGGCATTTCTCTGGTCAACGTGGTCAAGCAGGAACGGATGGCACAGAGGGTCCTTTGTCGGGCTTGTGAACACATCAGTGGGTTCCCCGAATCCTTGAGACACATGTCTCACACTTGAAGCTTCACATACGGGCTTATCGTTCGTAGGCACGACATGATCGTGAGGAAGCTCACCGACGAGAGTGGATTCACGGTTACTGTTGATCCTACACTACGACATGCCGGAAAGGCAGTAAGGCCGGGGCTCTTGATGATGCCATCCCGTTTAAAACTTCGGATTGTTTGCTGAGGCGTCACGCCGAAAATTTTCACCCCCTCTGACCCAGAGAGTACACTCAGAAGAGCGAAAGAGTATACCAGTGGGCTTATAGTGATTGGCGCTGGAGAAGCGTGGTGCTTTCGGAATGAAGTAATGTTAAAGCCAGGGAAGATGCCAATTTCTGATACAAAATAAAGGTGCTGTTATGCGCAATGACGGAGGAACACACGAAGCAGCCAGTAAGTTGGCTCATGCGCTCAACCGAAGCGCAGGAGGTCTGCAACGCGTAGGCACGAAGACCAGGGGCATCACATAGAATCCCGTACTGGCCACACAGCGACTGCCCGCGAGGAACTCTGTTACGGTCGTGCTGCGGGCCAATACCCCGTACGAAGCGGCACCGCCGTGCTCCAAGTTCCAGCCTCACTTCAAATCGACTCTAAACGATTTAAGCGAACTCCTCATTTATCTATCCATTTTGTTATACTCCGCTATATATTGAGACGAGCAGACCTCACATCTTGTGAATTCTGCAAATAAACATTGATTTAGGATTACTTCCACGGTTTATCTTTGCGACGTTATGTGCTTCAGTCCCGTTCTTCTGTACTAAGCGTATACGTTTGTCGCTGGCCCAGCATCACTAGACTCTTATTGGGTTGACGTTCGCGGTTCAGAAGTGCAGGTGTCTCTGTTGCGTTTAAGTTTCAGGTTTGCGTTTGTTGGCTCATCTTTGCGGTTAGCATTTACGGTTAGATTAGGTAGATGGCAGTCAGCGCCAGTTAACCATAGCAGTGCAGCAAACAAATCAGCATGTCACACAGTTTATTCATGAGCGATAATGTGCTCATTCACAAAAAACAAACTGTATAAGACGTCGGGCCATCAGCGTGGCGGCGAAACGGCTACGATATGTTCCATTATTTTGAGGAACGGATCCTCGTCAGGTCCAAGCCTTCGCCGCCACATGTACTCCTCCAGGTGCGACGTCATTGTCGACCTGGGCGTGCCGCAGCGTCTTTTGTGCTGCCGCTTCAGATCAGCCCAAAGCGATTCGATCGTTTGGGTATGCGCCCCTGTCACCGGATTGACGAAGTGGAGTGAGTGGTTAACACGCAAGTGCGTGTAACCCAAGTTGGACAGGGACGCATATCCTTTCCATTCGTCCGTCATGACAATGGCACTCTGATGGACGTGCCTCCTTATGAAACTCATAAGAGAGTGCCTGCTGCGGTCCGCAATGGGGGCCAGGAAGCAGTGCCCTGTTTCACGGCATACCGCGCCGATGATCCACTGAGTGGGAAGCACTCGACCGCGGTTGTACTTCCGCCTGGAGAAGACGCTTTCGTCTACCTCCACCGTCTGCCCTGGCCCTCCTAGGATCACAGGATGGCTGGACAACCACTGTCCCACAACCTTCCTCAGAGACGAGTTCCACTGTATGACGTTACGTTTCGTCATCCCTGCAACACAGTCTGGGCAAATAAAGCAGCTGCGACATCTGACAGTGATCATACCCAAGTGAAGCTTGCAGAATTTGGTGGACGTTTCCTTCTGGCTCCAGTATGAAATGAATCGGACCACCGTCTGCAAGTCCAACTTCGTGCCTGTAATGACCATATTAGACGTTGGGCATCTGAGGCTCTTAGTAAGTTTACCCTCCAGCCATGTACCCTTACGCACACATACTTCTTTTCTGCACGCTTTTCGGGAACATCTCCACCTTGCGTGCCGGCCACTGTCCCTCCAGCGGACTGTCATGCGCCTCAAGCATGTGCAGTACCTTTCGCGGTGGAGAATGCCATGCTGCTGGAGGAAATTGAATGCTGTCTTCTCGTCAGTAACTGTAGAGAGGAGAGACGAAGCGCTCATCACTGCCGACCGATAGGAAGCTGTAACGGTTTTATTCAGCGTACTGAATGAAAGCAATGTAACTTCTCGAAGTGATGATCGTTAAGGCTCCTCCTTTCCTCCGACACCCAGCAGCAAAGGACATGTCTCTTAAATTCTCTACTAATGAGGTCATCGGTGCATCACCTGTCAAAAATGTGACAGATCATTTGTCACCTTGACAAAGACATCATCCATACATGGCGTATTCTCGCCTCTTTTCATCTCAGGCGCTGGATAACGTACAATTCCTGAAATTTCTCAGAATTTCATCACTAAGCATCAGTATTCACACAACTGCGTGTTCATGTGATATGTGCAGCCGCTGGCACAGAAGCTCAAGCTAAAGTGGACCTAGCGGGGAGATGGTCACGGACTTCAACGGTGTGTGATAACCAGCCTGTTGCTTCTTGAAAGAGAAATTGCAGTTTGTTCTCTACAAGATCGAGACTGGTGATGACTATCACCTGCTGTGTGTGACAATGACATGTGTTGATAAGAACGATGACTATTGTTACCCCCGTATGAGCGACTCTACGTTCCTTCCCGGCCAGCGGAATCCCCTCGCGAGCTGGTGAAAAGCCATAGCAGAAAAGCTTTTCACCATCTCGCTGACGACGGAATCAGTCAATTCGGAAAGCTACGAAATAAGCGATCATACGTTCACTGTTCGCCTGTTTTTCCACTAATACAATTAACCAACTAGCCATTGGTTAGGTTGCTTCGGTGTTCTTACAGGGAACGGTAGATAGAATTCAACGGGTGCTCAACCGTACTCTTCCAACATGATCTACCGCCCCGTTACAAGAAAACCAATCTTCAGTGAACAAGGCACGCACAAGGCCATGCCACCCACAACGCGTCAGATTCGTAGAGAAAGCCGACAGGACGCTCCTAGAGATTTTACGAGCGTAGGTGCGCAACGAACGCGACTTCCACTCCTGCTGTACGCCTATCGCACCTGTAGGCACATGTCAACTGGCTGAACGTGCTTCACGCAAGTGTTCGTTGGAGACTCAAAAGCTTATCCAATAGTACGAACGTTACGAAACCCGTGGCAACAAGTGGCTGGAGAGTATATGCGGGACTATGCTAAGGTTATTATGACTCTACGTTCTTTCCGCTGGCCGGGAAGGAACGTAGAGTCGCTCATACGGGGGTAACAATAGTCATCGTTCTTATCAACACATGTCATTGTCACACACAGCAGGTGATAGTCATCACCAGTCTCGATCTTGTAGAGAACAAACTGCAATTTCTCTTTCAAGAAGCAACAGGCTGGTTATCACACACCGTTGAAGTCCGTGACCATCTCCCCGCTAGGTCCACTTTAGCTTGAGCTTCTGTGCCAGCGGCTGCACATATCACATGAACACGCAGTTGTGTGAATACTGATGCTTAGTGATGAAATTCTGAGAAATTTCAGGAATTGTACGTTATCCAGCGCCTGAGATGAAAAGAGGCGAGAATACGCCATGTATGGATGATGTCTTTGTCAAGGTGACAAATGATCTGTCACATTTTTGACAGGTGATGCACCGATGACCTCATTAGTAGAGAATTTAAGAGACATGTCCTTTGCTGCTGGGTGTCGGAGGAAAGGAGGAGCCTTAACGATCATCACTTCGAGAAGTTACATTGCTTTCATTCAGTACGCTGAATAAAACCGTTACAGCTTCCTATCGGTCGGCAGTGATGAGCGCTTCGTCTCTCCTCTCTACAGTTACTGACGAGAAGACAGCATTCAATTTCCTCCAGCAGCATGGCATTCTCCACCGCGAAAGGTACTGCACATGCTTGAGGCGCATGACAGTCCGCTGGAGGGACAGTGGCCGGCACGCAAGGTGGAGATGTTCCCGAAAAGCGTGCAGAAAAGAAGTATGTGTGCGTAAGGGTACATGGCTGGAGGGTAAACTTACTAAGAGCCTCAGATGCCCAACGTCTAATATGGTCATTACAGGCACGAAGTTGGACTTGCAGACGGTGGTCCGATTCATTTCATACTGGAGCCAGAAGGAAACGTCCACCAAATTCTGCAAGCTTCACTTGGGTATGATCACTGTCAGATGTCGCAGCTGCTTTATTTGCCCAGACTGTGTTGCAGGGATGACGAAACGTAACGTCATACAGTGGAACTCGTCTCTGAGGAAGGTTGTGGGACAGTGGTTGTCCAGCCATCCTGTGATCCTAGGAGGGCCAGGGCAGACGGTGGAGGTAGACGAAAGCGTCTTCTCCAGGCGGAAGTACAACCGCGGTCGAGTGCTTCCCACTCAGTGGATCATCGGCGCGGTATGCCGTGAAACAGGGCACTGCTTCCTGGCCCCCATTGCGGACCGCAGCAGGCACTCTCTTATGAGTTTCATAAGGAGGCACGTCCATCAGAGTGCCATTGTCATGACGGACGAATGGAAAGGATATGCGTCCCTGTCCAACTTGGGTTACACGCACTTGCGTGTTAACCACTCACTCCACTTCGTCAATCCGGTGACAGGGGCGCATACCCAAACGATCGAATCGCTTTGGGCTGATCTGAAGCGGCAGCACAAAAGACGCTGCGGCACGCCCAGGTCGACAATGACGTCGCACCTGGAGGAGTACATGTGGCGGCGAAGGCTTGGACCTGACGAGGATCCGTTCCTCAAAATAATGGAACATATCGTAGCCGTTTCGCCGCCACGCTGATGGCCCGACGTCTTATACAGTTTGTTTTTTGTGAATGAGCACATTATCGCTCATGAATAAACTGTGTGACATGCTGATTTGTTTGCTGCACTGCTATGGTTAACTGGCGCTGACTGCCATCTACCTAATCTAACCGTAAATGCTAACCGCAAAGATGAGCCAACAAACGCAAACCTGAAACTTAAACGCAACAGAGACACCTGCACTTCTGAACCGCGAACGTCAACCCAATAAGAGTCTAGTGATGCTGGGCCAGCGACAAACGTATACGCTTAGTACAGAAGAACGGGACTGAAGCACATAACGTCGCAAAGATAAACCGTGGAAGTAATCCTAAATCAATGTTTATTTGCAGAATTCACAAGATGTGAGGTCTGCTCGTCTCAATATATAGCGGAGTATAACAAAAGGGATAGATAAATGAGGAGTTCGCTTAAATCGTTTAGAGTCGATTTGAAGTGAGGCTGGAACTTGGAGCACGGCGGTGCCGCTTCGTACGGGGTATTGGCCCGCAGCACGACCGTAACAGAGTTCCTCGCGGGCAGTCGCTGTGTGGCCAGTACGGGATTCTATGTGATGCCCCTGGTCTTCGTGCCTACGCGTTGCAGACCTCCTGCGCTTCGGTTGAGCGCATGAGCCAACTTACTGGCTGCTTCGTGTGTTCCTCCGTCATTGCGCATAACAGCACCTTTATTTTGTATCAGAAATTGGCATCTTCCCTGGCTTTAACATTACTTCATTCCGAGAGCACCACGCTTCTCCAGCGCCAATCACTATAAGCCCACTGGTATACTCTTTCGCTCTTCTGAGTGTACTCTCTGGGTCAGAGGGGGTGAAAATTTTCGGCGTGACGCCTCACCAAACAATCCGAAGTTTTAAACGGGATGGCATCATCAAGAGCCCCGGCCTTACTGCCTTTCCGGCATGTCGTAGTGTAGGATCAACAGTAACCGTGAATCCACTCTCGTCGGTGAGCTTCCTCACGATCATGTCGTGCCTACGAACGATAAGCCCGTATGTGAAGCTTCAAGTGTGAGACATGTGTCTCAAGGATTCGGGGAACCCACTGATGTGTTCACAAGCCCGACAAAGGACCCTCTGTGCCATCCGTTCCTGCTTGACCACGTTGACCAGAGAAATGCCCGCTTTACTTGAGCCAATGTAGTTTCTCTGCGTCATTCTATGGTCAGATATCCACAGATAACTCGACAAGCTCGTGATGGATAGAGCGGTGGCAAGTAGCTTCAATTCTGGGCCTGCAGTGCCCAAGTGATGCAGCTCTAGCTTGTGCTATACCGCGTTCGACCATGTCGGCCATGCCGCACCTAAAGGCTAGCCGGTTGCGCCGGTATTGGTTGAACCAAGGTTCCACCACGGCTTACAAGCCAGAGTCGACGTCTTCGGTTAAGGACTGAAGTCGCAGACCTCTCTCTTTCATTAAAACATAAAAAGCTCGTTCGACATTGTCGAGGTGTCTTTAATGTACTCCATATCATCGTGCCGGTGAACGCAACAGTCCGGGCAGTTGGATTGCCGTTGCAAAAGGTGAACAGTAGCCTTGGGATTAGGTGAGCTCTGATGAGCTGCACCATCTATTGCGGTTAAAGCAAAGCCTCTTGCAGTTGTTCAAGAATAGTTTGCACGCGATGCGGCATGTCTCGCCGCTTTCCATATGGGCTAAACCATCCGCCCGGATACTTCAGGTTCCAGAATGTTGTAATTGCGGTTAAAGCGTTGGGCGTTCAGACATGACTGTTTAAGACAGCTAAGATACCTGAACGTCTTGAATTTCGAAAATCACCCCAAAAAACAGTCTGCTGAGGCAACGCTAGCGAGGAGTACACGCGTTCAGCACAAGACAGCGGTTCTGACGTCGCTTCGTTTAGCGAACCGTGACGTCACAGAATTGCCGTCTCAGTACCTGATTTTCCTAACATGACGCCATGCTACAGTACGAAGGGGGGGCGCGCAGCGTACCAGATCCGGAAGTTCAGTTTCGCTGATATTTGGAAATGCGCATGCAAGCAATTGGTGTACATCAGGGATGGAGAACCTTTTTGCTGCCGCGGGCCGTTTGGACGCATATAAGACCATTCGCGGGCTGGATTGAATGGCCTGGTGGGCCGGAGGTTCCTCATCCCTGGTGTAAACGGAACAGCAGACAAGAAAACTAGTGGTATAATCAAGTTAATACGTACAGTATGCAGTAAGTCAGCTTCGCGCTTTGTGCGCGCTACTTCTTGTTTACAGTGTAATTTGTGTTGCAAGCATCTATGTTACCTTTATGCCATAGCGTAATACGCTTGAGATCATATGATTCTGCAGAAAACATAGCAGAGATTCGACTTCAAACAGACACCCGAGCTGTACTTTTTTCATGCCTACAGACTGTGGCGCATTGCGCATTTTGAAAATCATTCTTTCCCATCTGAAAGTTTAAGACCATTAATTCATAAAATTAGAATCACGCAACTGATATTGAATTCACTGTCATTCATCGTCCTTTCCAATAAAACTCCTATATGCGTCCAGCGTTCAGCACGAATGGCATTTAGCAACTAAAGATTACCGCCACTGACCTTAAATCAATGACTCGGCCAATGGTGCAACGCAATAGCTTAACACGCAATCATGCAAGAATCACGCAAATCAGTGGCACTTTTGCAAATCGTTCTGCTGTACTTTTATGTAGCTTTGAACAATCGACTGACCGCTTGTGACTGCTTGAACGGCTGAAGCGCACAGGTCAACACGAAACATATATTTTCTAACAAGTCCCACATTTCAGTAACAACTTCATAACCCAGAGTGTAAAACAAAAGAAAAATGACAACACATTTGCAGGTAACCTTCTTCTGCGTAAGATGACTATGTAAAACTCGTGACGCAAAGGCTTTTGTTAATATCGACTTCTCAGCAGTTTCCTTCAACGTTTCCTAGCCATGGACTCCTTTGAGGTACAAATGTGACAGCATCTTCTTCGGGCTAATTCGAAGACCAGGATCATACTTGATCATGCACTCCAAGAAAAATGACATGGTCAGCTTTGATTATCCGCTTAAACAGCATACTTGCAACAGATCAATTCCGTCTTCACTCAACAAATCTTTTAGATAATCCGCCAAACCAGCTTTCATGGAATTCGATTGGCCATACCACTGTGGAAACCAAGCTCCATAATGCGGCGTACTTGTTAACTCATTCCAATCCGACTCGGTTGGGGCTCCCAACATTCTAGTAACATATGGCATATGTTTAAGATAGCCTTGCACATGGTCCACTACGTTATTTACCTGAAAATGCTAAACAGCTGATAAATCTCACTGGTTCCAGTAAACAATGGCTTTCCAGTGGCCATTTCCGCGAATATGCACCCAATCGACCAAATGTCCAAGCTTTCCGAATAACGCCTAACGCCGAGTAGCACCTCGGGACTGTAATAGCATGGCGTCTCAACCTGGGAAATGCAGCAAGCTGTGAATAGAGCAAACGGAAAGCAGCCGCTTTCTCACCTGGCCAGCGAACGTCTGCATCGGTATCTCAACATCCCGCGCCAAAGTAAAGTTGGTGAACTTTACCTTGCCGTTCCCGTCAAGCAACAAATTTTCCGTCCTCAAATTGCGATGCAAAATTCCTTTGCTGTGACAAAAGCATGTCGTATGAACCATTTGGAAAAGGTACTTCTACAAAACCCAGCCAGTTCATCACAGAGCTGTAGCCCATATAACGTCTGTCCAAAATACCTGCACCAAAGTTGAGCTCATAACTCCATTGGGGCCAAGCGAATCGATGTACTTCTTCAGATTCATGGGCAGATATTCCAAAACCAAACCTATCAAAGTGTCCTCCATGATGACTTGTAGAAAGCTGGAAAAGTCCGAAAGATTAACGCTACTGGAGAGCTTAACATTGGAAAGCGATTTCTAAACTCCTATTAACGTCATTGACGGAAGTAACGTACTTGACGACATTACAATGCCCACGCAGTCGTTGTAAAATACAGATTTCCCGAATGACGGGTGGTGGCACTCCGTTTTCGGTATTTGACTCTATCATCTTCAGCGCTACGAACGTACCGCTGATTTTCGATCGCGCTTTGTACGTAAGCCCATACGATCCTATGAAAAGTCAAACATTTTCGAAGATGCGTACGCAGTCGTGTGCATTGCTCATTCTCAATCCTGCATAGTTGTCAAAGCTTGACACGACCATGTATTGAAGATCATTGTTTAGAAAAATTGACCTACCATCACCGAGTTTAACGAGCTTCTCAACGTCTGACAATTTCATTGCATGCATTTGCGGAACTTCGTTCTCGAAGCAAGCAAGGCGCGCAAAACCCACCAGTTTTAAGCCTGAATATAACACAGATAAGATTAAAAATGCTCAGGTATGCGTAAACGGAATTCAAATATGTACGGTAAATGTTCGCTTCGCTCTCAATCAACCTTGTTTCGTCGTGTACGCTTCGCGATTGTAGAACAGTACAGTATACGCCCAATTGATGTACAGGTTATTACCATAATCCTTGCATTCGATGGGCTTTGGAATGGGTCTAGCAATTTACGAACGAACCGATTATGTTCTGTGCAAGAATTATTCGGACAACAAATTGCACAAACTGAAGCGAAGGACAAGTTCTTGCTGAACTGCGACCCACATGTGTACGGTAATTGAGAAAGTAAACAAAAATTGCAGGTACGTATGAGTAAAGACAACTGGGCGAAAGTAAGCATGATCTATCGTTTTGGCTTGCGTATAGTTGGAGTAACGACGTTGTGTTGCGATGACATGGCAAACAAGTCCCGTTTATTGACTGTAGTTAACGATATTACATGTTATCACGCGTATTAGGTTGGTAGATATGAAGTTGTAATTTTCTAACGCAATTTTCAAAGAAGCATAGCTCAGCTTGTATTTAAGTAAAATAAGCACCATATGAATCGAGAGCATCTTGCCAACATGGTGCAAGTTTCGTTATCCCATTTTGCAGAAACCTGAAGGTCTAAATCTAAGGAATTTCTCAATGGCGCTTTTTACTACATTTGTACCTCTTGATTTGTGAATCTTTTGTCCTGAAGAAACCATTTCAAATGTCTGAAAAGATGGCAATCTTTTGGAAAGAACCCTGACGAATAAGGTGGGTGAGGCGAAACTTTGTAACCCAGGTGGATCTAATATTGGACAGTCCGTTTTGATATATGCGGTCAGCGTTGTCGTGAAGAAGCATTGAACCAGTTCGTCTAATCAACGCAAGCTGCGTTTCTTTATGTTTTTCGTACTTTCCTGATGATACCTTTCTGCTATGATGGCCTGACAAGAACTTAAAACACTGTAATGGACCACACCGGCCATCAGCCACGAAATGGCCAACACTTTCCTCAGGCAAAAGCTTTACCTTAGCGGCTGTTTTGGAAGTTGACCTGCATCAATCAATCCATTGAGCGGATCGTCCACGGTTATCATAGATTATCCATTTTTCATCATACATTAAAATCTGATTGAGGATAGGATCATTTTCGTTCCGTGGAAGGAAAAATCAGCAGATTTCAAGAAATTTTTGTATGTCATTAAGCTTATGTAGAACCCACTTGTCCAGCTTTCTTACCTTGCAATTATTCTTCAAATGGACGTACACTGATGGATGTAAAACCCACAACTCCTGTGCGATCACTCACGTCGTTTTCCTCAGATCAGCCTACATCAGGCCCTCAAATGATCCTCACTCAATATGGTTTCTGGCATTCCCCTTTATTCAATTTCAAGTGGCTCATCTCCCTTGCTGAACTTTGCATACCAATGCTGTGCCGTGCATTCCATAGCCACACCATACCCAATAGTTGCATTAAATTTTTCCAAACGCCACGTGAGCATTGACGTCAATTTTGAAACGAAAAACTAAAAGTAGACGAAAATCATAAGAATTCACGTTCGAAAGATCACTAGGAAAGACAAATGAAATCAGCCAAAAAATTGACTTTACGTAGTAGAGCTGGCGATGAAAGGCAAAATGGTTTGCCGAAAAAATAGGTGGAAAACTGAAGCACAGCGAAATTCGCAACTTCATATCTACCAACGTAATAGCAAGTGTTGTATGTTCACGGATTTCTTCCCGTTGTCTTTTTTGTACGTTGATGGAACTATAAGTAAAGTGACACGGTCTCCAAACCAACGGATGGATGAGAGTAGTTATGAGAGGACACGGTCAGAAAATGTACAGGTTTTCTCTCGAATATTTCAGAACGCTCTTGCTCGCTGAAGACGGAACTCGAGCGTTCTGAAATATTCGAGAGAAAAACCTGTACGTCGTTTTCTGACCGTGTCTACTTATAACCACTCTCATCCATCCGTTGGTAGGGAGACCATGTCACTTTACTTATAATTCCATCAACGTACAAAAAAGACAACGGGAAGAAATCCATGAACATACAACATCATGAAGACCTATGCTCCTGTTAAAAGACATCCTGTCTTTCGAAACATAGCAAACCAAAATATGTCAGTTCAATAAGCAAAGAAGTTTCTGTTCAAGAAGTTTTTAAGAAATCTTAGTCCTTACTGCTATCAAACTATGGAGGGAGAGCTACGCTTCTGAAGGAAAATCAAGGAAACCCTTTTCAGCAGCTTAATAGATTACCTCTAGAAATAGAAAACTGAAACACACCTATGAGCAATCTTTGGTTAAATCTAACAAACATGGCATACAGATGCTCTCTATTTGAGATGCTTAGCAGAAGATTCATGTACATTGCGTAACTCTGATTACAGAACCAGTTTGTTTCGTAAGCTTTATCTTGTGTTCTTTGCTAATATAGCTACCTTTTGTTAACTCGTAATTAGCCCTTGTACATACACGGTTACAAACCGTATATCTGGAACACATGTAATACATTCCTGATATAGATCCTAATTTTTCAACCATGTTCAAGAAAGTATTACGGCTTTGTTAACACTTGGCAAAATGCCAATTTGTAATTTTTTAAATATTGAAGTTGGATATGAACTACTCAAGATGAGAAAAAATGGCTTTCGTCCATGATCGCTGCCTACTAATGTACTAACAGGAACTGTACCACAATGCGCACCTTCAATTCTGTCGATGCAACTTCGTTAACACGGGTAATAAAACTATCTGCTTAATGATGATGATAAGGATGATTTGTTTGAAATTCTACTGCCCTTTGGCTGACAATGGAAATGAAAGCTCAAATGCAAGTGTAAAACGCTTGCCTTTTCTCATCACTACCTCATGAATAGACTCAACCCGTTGAAGCAATATTATTATGATAAACTGTAAAAGCTTCTTCATCGACATGTCCCTTTTCCTTTAGTAATATGAACTAGTGTGAAGCAATTAGAGCTTGCCTGCTCTGTCGTCAGTGCGTGATAAACTGCCCTATTTTCAATTTGATGTTAGTGCTGCATTAAAATATAACAAACCGGCTGCAAAGTACTATGCTATGATATGTTCCATTAAGGTGGAAATCATATGACAGTTGCAGACTTGACATGCACGGCTGTACAGGTGGGATTCAACAAATATTAGCCACTCAGAAAACTTCCTAAATATGACATGCAGGGAAGAGGTTAGATGGACAATTCCTCACAGCCCTAATGATGGGAATAAAATGTAACGCATTCCCAAATGTACAGTTATTCAAAGCCATTGGTTAAGTTAAAACAGTTCCATCTGAGTGCCTGACTAAGGAAAGCTAATCTAACTGAAACTTCGACAACTAAAATTTGCAAGCATCAGTTTTGACACCTAATGAACAGCACTAGAAAACTCGCATGCCAAATGATTTTGAAATGAATTGCCATATAGTAGCTCTGGTCAAACAGTGCGCAGTAAGATTCTGCCGGTATCAATTTCACATCGTCAGCAATGCCAAACGAATTTAGCAGGACTACGCAGGAATGCTCTAATGCCTGGAATGTAACCACTCTTTACTTTGAAGCCAAACCTGAAGGACATTGCAAATTTGAAACCATATGAATTACGCACACTTACTGATTTAGAGTTCATAAGGTTGACCAACCTTCTTCTATCCGCATTTGACGGCACTGCTTGTTTAGCAGTAAACAATTAATGACGTCATGCTAATTATTATGACGTCAGCGACTCTCTTATTAGCGAACATTTGCAAGCACTTTGTTCAAAGCCCACTTTTAGCCATACGGATCTTTGGCATACTGGCAGAATTCAAACAGCCTTCTAACAGTTCAAGTGCCAGTTGCATCCCAATAAATCCATGCAGTTCCACATTTCACGTGTTGAAAATAAGTTTTAGACCAGAATACACAGGCTCATCAAAATTAGCATCGCTTATTTAGCCACGTTCCTGTAAGCAAAAAAGGAAACGACGATACCGTTTACGTTACGAAGCAAGTCAAGCGTTTTAAAAGACAAAACTTCTTCAATACTGCAACAAGCACAGCAATAAATCACAGAGAACAGCTTGTTCATACTGGAAGTTCGCCACCGCCTCTCAACGATCAAACTGCTCAGTGCAGCTTGGCTACTCCGCTTCACAAAAGCATAGGCACAGTATTCCAACTGCATTCGCTAACAAAGCAGTGAATGAACAGGAACCAGAGCTTGCTTTTCATGTTCAATGCCGCCCACAATTATCCAACGGTACACTGGATACCAACAGGGTGAAGTTAAAAATCTTAACCTGCAGAACAAGCATCCTGCCAGTCAGAGTGCAATTCACAAAAGGTGTCGCTCAGTTCTTTTCAAGAAGGAACAAATCATTCCGCAGCAAGTCAACTAGAAAGCATGTACAACGTAAGGACGTAAGAAATGCTTGAAATAAAGAACCTGCTGAACAAAATTGACTACTGTAAATTAGAAGAAATCATTGAGCTCCATGTGACTGTGTTTGTAAATAAAGTTTACCTTGTCATTGGACGTCATTCTGACTGATTGAGAACAGTTGACAGGAAACGGCGTCCCGAAGAGATTGAAGCTAGCTTATGTTGACAGTGCCAAATGAGGAGCTGAATAAGCGTGCTACGCTGAAGCATTGCGAAAATGGCCTAATCGGACTGAGGCTAATTGACAGTAGCTCGCATTAGGAGACTGCATATGGCGACGCTGACGAACCGCGAACAACGGAACCAAATGGCATTTTCCGTGTCCTCAAGAGGAAACGCAAAACTACGCATCACCGCTGAAAGCTTGTGATCAACGTTAAACGTGCCCTCCGCAGAAAACTTCTGTCCAACCAACATCTAACGTCCGCGACGACAGATTACCAACTCCACCTTGCAAAGTGGCATCCAATCTGCTTAGAGTATTGTTATTGCCATCATCCTTAGCCAAAAGCGACTGCGCTGAGCTACTGAGAACACGCTTGCTTGAACACGCTATTTTTTCTTTCCCATTTGGTAAATTAACGCCTGCAGCCATGCGCTGCAGTCCAAACGGAAATGGACTGAGCTCAAAGGCGATTGCAGCTGCCGTGGCGCCATTTTCAAGCAACCTGGGCAGCTGACATTGCAAGGTGATCGGCACGCTTCAGTGCCCTAAGAAGGCCACTTGACGACCATTTCCCTTGCTTTGACCTGAACTGGCAGCTCATGGTCCCACTTGCTATGGCACGCGCTCAATATACGTTCCAAGGGTAAGTGGGCACATGCAAAGGGGCGTTTCTCAGCACGAAGGTTCACTGAAAATGGGCTACCCTGCGCTGGGATCGCTGGCGACGGCGGAAGTGGCCAGCTCGCGGGCAATTCAGCTCGAAATTAAGCCGTTTAAGTCACGCTGACGCGGTTCAGTCGCGTGCGCGGATTTTCCGGTACCGCGATTCCTCTTGACAAGAACAAGCAATGGCGCATC
>CBXJ02000686.1:0-23792 GCA_000612645.2 Trichuris muris
TGCAAACAGCACCCTCAGACAGATTGGTCATGCCCAACGATGTCATATATTTCTTTAACAGCTTAAGGTGTGTTATCTGGACTACTATTTTTTATTTAAAATTGTTCATAAAATCCGGCGATTCCTGGTTTCTCATTCGCCATGCTCGCGACAAAATAATGCGACCATCTCGTAGACAATGATTAATAAAGGGGAACTAGGCGATGCCTCCTGACAAACGCTGACCTCCACAGCTGCTTTACAGTCGACGATGCGTGTACATAGAATGTGCTCTTAAATTGGCTCATTGGAAAACTTGGTTCCCGCTGCATAAAGCTACACGACTTAGAAAAATCTACGTACATTTTGAAAGCATGATTCTTATCTACCGCAGAAGGTATGTAGTAATCATGCTTTTCAAATGAATACAGCCTATATAAAGGTTATATAGCGAGGTATAGGGTGTAACTTCATTTATGCACACCCGCATCATTCTACCCACAGTTTTCCGTTATGCGGCGGAAAGTGAATGGGAGCGTTCTCCGTGAATCCGGCAGCCACCCGTATATACGCGTATTCTTACACCACTTTTTAAAATCTATTTACTGCTCTTGAAGTAGCAGAAAAGCAAACTTACCAAAACTCGATACCGCGTCCAGAGGCTGCACACTGTTGAACCGACCACTGGTGATTTTTGTGTATATATTTCGGGACGAATAGCATTCGGACTGAAACGTTTGCAAACCGATTACGTAGAACATCATGAATGAATGCCACAGTGCCGAGGTGCTGGCCGTGGTGTGGAACGCCTTTTACATGTTGAAGTAAGCTCGGACTCCCGCACTCTGATCAGGACGGACTGTAGCACCGGTAGTTACCTCGGCTATCAATCGCGATCGCCTCTACGTTCGACCACCGAGCTCCTGAATGAGCGCTGACCGATCCAGTTTTGCTCCACCTTAGAGGATCCGTGCGTTGGAGTCGGACAGGCAAAGAGAAAGCCATAAAGGTCGGCCCCCCGCCTATCCCTCCGGCGGCCCGACCTGGCCTGAGCTTCTGGAGTCCTCTCGGAGGCAGCGATCCTATCACAATCAAAAATGATACCGGTAGCTATGCTTTGCTATAAGTACGGAAATGCAAAATGTGATTGACCAAGGACCAACGGCCGTTTGAACTACTGTTCAAGCTCCTAATGACTACTAAGAGTATGCAGTATGGCAAGAACACCGTATGACAGATTTTTCCAATTATATAAGTAGAAATTATAAGACGCAGCAAGGATCGCTTATACGCTAAAAGCCACCCATAGTCGACTGTAAACTAAACCTGCCTTGCGGGGTTGGACCGAGTCAGCGATTGTTTTCAGAGAGGCATCGTAGTTCCCCTTATTAATATAGTGTACCGGAATAGTCGATTTATTTGTCCGACTAGAGCATGCAGAATGATAAATCCAGAATCGCCCGATATTTATGGAAACAAATTATTAATAAATAAATAGTAGTCCAGATAACATTACTGTTAAAGAAAATAATGCAATATCAGTTGGGCCATGAACCAAATATAGCTACTGGGGTGCTGTATTAGACAAAGTATGTAGTATTAAAACACGATGGGAATAGTGGCCACCAAGTATTTATGGTAAGTTGCCTGAAACGTGACTAACGCGCTAACGGCAGGGGAGGCGATAGATTTAGCTGGCAGAAGGGTTGAATGCTAACCAACGGTCTTACAACGAGCGATGGTGGAGGCCGTGGTACCGTCCCGGCGATGCTATGGGCGCAACACAATGCGAGCATTACCATGCTTAAGTCAGACGAGATAATGGTCTTCTCAATTTAAATCTTTTGGCATTTGACCATTTTGACTTTTATCATAGTTATATCGTTAGTTATACCGATTCTGTCTCGGCGCTTCATGTTTAGTCAATTATATACCCAATCTTTATAGCTAATCAAAAAGACTCTCACTTCCATCCCTAACGACTAGCTGGGCATGGAAGGCTAGTGTCATTACGCTTCCAGCACGGGCTATGATTACAACCACTCATGCAACATAAAAAAGCACTGTGTCGCAGACAACAATTACAATCGTACCGTTTGTATTCTATGAACAAGAGTCCTAACGGGTCTCGAGATAGGCTACGCTAACATCCACAGCGATTTATGCGGTACGAGAATATTCTCTGACGTATGAATCTTCGGCCGCTATTACTAATTAGATGGGAAAGAAAAGAAACTAGATGTTTATAATAAAAATGAATTCCCCAACCGACGGCTGCGGAGTTGCGCGAGCAATACGAGCAGCCGTAACCGGAAACCGTTGTATAGTGCAATAACTCGCGAGCAAAACTCTCTAATAGAGAGACACGTACCGAGAGGGGCTCGATAGAGGGACGTATACGAGCCATAGGGTAGAAATAACCAAAATAGAATGGTGAACGCAAGAATCGTTAGCAATCTGATACACTTCCCCGCATGCCCAATGCTAAGATGTCTTTTCTGTAATGCTTTACGTGGTGCTATGCTATTCTTTTTCTAACCGTATAAGGCAAATCTCGGCGCGTGTATTCATAAATATCTTAAATCAATGAATAGAGGATGCAACAAAGGCATTATGAATACTTTCTACATGCCGTTCTCACCCAATGGAGAGAACTGTAAATTTACCTGTCGTACCCTCACAATATTGTATTCAACACCATGCAAAAACTATTATGTATATACCACCGGTAACTACAGCGCTGCAAACCCTAGATATGATAGCCGTCGCCAGCTATATCCTGATACAGCGATCGCGGACAGAAATTTGTGCCCCTTTCAGGCTTATATCGAATTATTAGCTTTATATTATATGAAACCACTGCGCTGGTCCAATGGTCCCCCACAAAATTTTTGACGAGTCGATCAATGACTGGTTTTCCGATAAAGCCCAATGACCGTAATACGAAGACTGGAGAAGGCCAAGTACGAATGAAAAATATTATTTCCAAGGCAAACTGAGTGAGCACCTGCAGCGTAAATATATTGAATGCCCAATAAAGCATAAATCTCATCAATTAATATGGAAACCGTTTTCATCTAGTATATTTTAATACGGGTGAAGACGGAAGAAATGGGGAGTTAAAAACCGGCGTTACTGATCTAGAGATACGCAGACTCTGCAATTTCTCTTGAGCAAAACATTCCAGATTTTAAGACCTACTTGTTCTAGCAGGTTAAAATGAACGCGAAACCTCTGTGCGACCGGTCTACATCGATTAACACTACAAACTGATTTGAAGAGAAAGCAAACAACTAGCGAGTACGTGTAGATGACAAGGTCGATCACGCCACGTTCATGCAATCGCGCAGAACGTTGACAGACGTGTCAATTAAATCGAGTACAAAATTAGGCTCCTTCACTTTTCAGCTACTTCACAGGGTATACATTTCCGCTACACAACAAAAGTTTGACAAGTGGGTTCAACTTTTTCTTTCACTGTTATGACTTTGAAATTGACATAGTGGGCCAGCAGGTTCCGTACGCTGCACTTTCGATTAAGACAAGAGCACTTGCCAGAAGGACGACGACAGGTTACAATGGAAAAACAAATGTTTGACAATCATGTCAACGACAACCGTTTGACCTGCAATGAATCAACCCGTGCAAGACCGAAGGGGATCGATCGTAGGCAATCGACTTGAATCATCGGCACGTTTCTTTGCCAAGGCTAAGATTGATCACTTCGAGCATAGCACTACTAGGCAATTCAAGTCGCGCGTCAATTTGAAGAGCCATGAGCTAGCGAAGCGCGCCGACGCGTCGTAACGGTTAAAAAAAGTTCCGCCGCCCATAGAGACAACTTTTGCCGGTAAACTTACAGCGGCTCGTCGTTTCGAAAGTGCTGAGCAACAGCAAAGCCGAAAAAAGTATCCGGCGGTCCGACTTTGTACACAGGAAAGTCTACGTCCAAGTTGAAGCCCCCGCAAGGCGTGGTCAAATAATATAGCAGGAGAACGGCGGCCATTGCCATGCGGCAGCAAAGCCAAAAAATAGTCCGCAAATCAAGGTGAACCAACAAACTGCCGACCGCTCAACATCAACGATGGGAAGAGGGCGGGCACCATACAGTAAGAAAACATTGAATTGAAGTACTAAGAAATTTATTCCTTCTTACATCTGCAAAGTGTATCTCTCCAAGACCACTCTTCCTGTTCATACGCGGATGTGTATGTGTTGAAAATCGGGTTGCTTGGATGGTTGGCTGTGTATGTGTAGGTAATGACTATGTTGCCTTGAAAGTTACATCCGTTTTATTATGGTCAGGGACAACAGTAAAAGGTTCAATGCAGAGGTCGCCCATTACTTATTCTCCTTGATTTGTACGATCTCCTCAATACGTGAACAAGCCGCACGTATACAAAGCACGTAATGACTCTGAAAGAGTAGTTTGGCAATTGGGCGTGACGAATATTCGAAACGTTTGGAAGTTTATATGCGCGCCGTTGGATCACGGTGAAGCGATGGCGCTGCAGCGATGGCCTTTGTTGCGCGTTCTTCCGGCTTATCTTCCTGCAGAGACTGTACACGGACGGCCTGCGGATGTTCTCGTGTGGACGAAATGTATAATACTTGCAAAGATGTTGACTACGTTTTAACATTTAACTCGAGCATGGACTTCGGTGACTTGTTTTGCTGTAAAGAGCGGTGCGGCAAAGAAGAATGCTTCCCGCAATGCTGAAGGAACATCACGCGGAGCAACAAAGGCGTAAGGATAAGCTTGGTAAGCTTGGCCACCGTCCGAACCGTCGCATTGTGCTGCATTCAGACAATATGAGAGCCTCCATCTCGGAAGCGGTCACCTCCTTTACCGACGCAGCCGTTGACGAATTGAATGCGCCGTAAGTATCGCCTGAAATTGGTCGCTCCTACGATTTTCGTCGCTGTCCTTCAGCGTTTGCACCTTGTACGTGAACCAGAAGAAGCTCGACTCCGAGTTGAAACGGTTGGAAAGGAATTTGAACCGATTCTGCAAGACTAGCGCCCAGTGGATGTCCCTAATTGGCAACGTGAACAACACTTTGAAGGTGCCTCGTGGCGGGAAGTTGGTCGGCAAGATTGGGCCTACGGGCTTTGCAATTCCAGGAATTTGGCGACATTGAAAATTGGGCAAGCACAATGGAAGCGGACTCGAAGGCGATCCTAGCTTGCTTGGAGGAACGAGTGTCAAGTAGTTGATTCCCCTTTTGCTCGGAATATTGTTAATAGGCGATCATCGTAGGGTTGGCGAGCCGGCAGAATTTGACTGAGCCTTCCGGATTATAAAACAACGCGCCACTGCTTCGTTGGAAACGTTGATCACTCTTCGGCCTGATGTAAGCGGGGCGTTTTTGGTTTTTCGGATGAGGCAGTGTCTGACAGTTGTGGTTGTTGCTGTTTTTGTTCTACCACTTGGGGCATGTTCAATGGTGACATCTGCTAAGCGCAACTGGTTTTTGCAAGTGCAAGCAATGGGATCTTCTTGGTCCGTGTTGCATTTTTGGTAGTTTTTCTCAGCGATGCGCCATCATATGACGGTAAAATTTTGAAGTCAACCTTAACAGACGTCCTTGGCTGGATGGCAATCGTCTCGTCTTTGCCTCATAGAAAAGCTTGTTTTCTCCGTTTTTAATTGTATTTCAAGGCGGGAAACTTAGCATCAATGAAAGCATGCTTAGTGAAAATGCCTTTGAATATGTTCATTTAGTCTGGTTACTGTGAGTAGGTTGCGCACAGAGTGTCATGTGTAGCAGGAATGGCCAGTTGTGAATCGCTCATGATTGCTCATTAACCTCACTTTAACGCGTATAAACGTCTTTGACAACTTTATATCGTCGTATTTTTGATTTATTTGCATGTTATCCAGAGCTTTTGGAACTTCCCAAGTTTAATCTTTGATGAAATAATTATTTTTACTTGGCATACGTGTAGAATCGCCGTTTTCCTGTATCGTTTAAAATTTTTAATCCGCTGAAGAGGGCTCTCCATAAGTTCCAAAAGTTCTAGGCAATGTTGTATTAATGTGCAAACAGGTAAATGACCAAAGTAAGGGTTGAAGTCCTTGAACGGAAATGACATTAACTCCTTTCACGTGAGGCATTTGGGCAAAATTGTGTATGTCGTTTCGTAGCATGCGAACTGCCATAGCATATGAAACCCAGAACAACTTTTGAGTGCGTATGGGTTGCACACTTTTTGCGAGCTTCTTCCGGCGGCTGCTCTATTCATTGCAAGACACTTAAAAGGCGCATCACCCTGCCGTAATCCTCTAATCGTCTTTGTGGAAAATGAATTACATTATTCGTCTTGAATGTGTAGCACAAATGCGATATCGGTGTTGAGACTACAGTATTTGCATTTGCGGGCGTAAATTCATGCGACCATGGGAAATTTAAACAAAGAATAATTTGGCAGGGAAATGCGCGGGATATATCTGCTTGAACTTATCCTTCCAGCAATTTTTTACATCACTGAAATCGTCGTATTTCATTGCCTCTCATTACTGGCTTATTGTTTTTATGTTCGTGGTTCTTCCCCGCAGCCGGAGGCTTTGATTCTCTGCACTTAAAGCGATGGCGTGGAGAATTCGTAACTGCATAACCATTTCCCGCATATACCAGTGACAATCGTTAGTCTCTTATGGATTTCCAAAATAAATCATGGCGCTGTGAATGTGCGAAGGCCTTGCTTACTTTTTATAATTAGAATAACAACTTTAGTGTTGTTTGTGCAACGTAAATGAGATGTTCAATTTTTCGTTTCATATGATTATTCTTACTCTTTGACAAATCATTTTCACAGGGTTCACTCGAGTCTCGGAATGTACAAAATGGAATGTTTAGGTGCAGAAAATGCGAATTTTCACTGCCTATTTTCAAAGGTGAAAATGCGGATTGGATTCACATTTCGTCCACAATTGAACTCGCCGGTACGCAGTGACATTAAGGCTGTCGAACAGTGGCGCACGGTTCGATGGCTAGGAATGTTCATTCCAAACTGAGTAACTTGGTTGTGCTGGTAATATTATAATACATGCAAGCGCTCATGATAATTATTGACACGTTGAATGCAATACATCGTTTTAATTTATGACTTTTGCAAAGGGAGTTGCTTGCTGTGTTAAGCAGACTGCAGGACGATCCCCTTAACCGCGGGGTTACGCTCCAAGACTTCCCGCGGGTAATGAAAATCGCCGAGAGTAGCGTACGCGTTGCACATAATGGATTTTTCTCAACGTACCATCGTACGTTGAGAAAAATCCATTATGTGCAACGCATTAAGTTACATCGCATTCACCTGCGATGTAACTTAATTCATAAACTGGGTACATTAATAGATGGTGACCCTAACTGCAACCAAATGGTGTAATGATTTCTGATTTTATACGCCCGAAGCTCTCGTTATTGCTTCGTTTATAATGACTTTCAGCTTTGTCATGATGGAACGTACGGTTTGATCACGTTGGAAGTCGAAAATGTGTCTGAAAGTACTCATAAAATAACGCCCTACCAGCGAGTGGATGGACAAAAACGTTTCAGAACTGCAAAACTTTCATAGCTTTCGGAACCATCTTGTTCCGTCTTCAGCGAATGTTAATGGTTTTCGGAATACTTTCAGATGCATTCTCGACTTCCAACGGGATCAAGCCGTACGTTCCATCATAACAAATACAAGACCCGTTGCAAGACATCCCATTTTCAACGACTTTCAGCTTTGTCCGTAATTATATGAAACAATCTAACCTGTCACCAGTGGCCTTTGACGTTCGTCAACGACATAGTAGGGCTGTCCCAAATCTGCGAATTAACAAATTCTTGCATTCATTACTTACTCTCGGTTTTACTATTCACATAACCAACGCTACGTAATAGACTAGACAACCGTCAACTGATGAGGTTATGTTATTAACATGTTACAGGATGGAATGAACGAACGAAGCTGCCGTCACTCTAACTATGAAAACCCGGAAATTAGGAAACTCCACCATATTGTTGACTTCGTAATGGGCGTTCGTCTTTTCATTCTCTTTGCTTACGGTCAGACGGTTCTAAAGTTTTTCGGTTAGAGTGGCTATTCATGTCCCGTTCCTTCGGGCAAATCATTCCATTGTGAAGGACTATTCCTGTTCCCTCGTCATTGTGGCCTCGGAAAGGTAATCTCGTCGAGTACCTGAAATGCGGCCGTCTCTAACAATCTCCTGCGAAAATACCGTGGCGATGGAGTCAGCATAGCCAATCACGAAAAGCTCTATTTTTATGATCATGTACGTCAATACGAACTTCTAGTGTTGATGAAATCCCTCCCTGTACGACCAAATGAAGTGAATTAATGCGTTGTAAGGACGTAATGCCTTAATTGATGAACTGCCGTTTGAACAATCAGTTAATTTGGACACCGTGCAGTGTCAATGGCGGATCAGTCCGAACGCATGGTTATTAGTTGCTAATATTAACGGTACTGGTGTTCTTGTTTTATTTGGGTATAGTCAATCATATTACGCATGGAGCTAACCGCTTCGCCGTTGGTATAATAATGCGTGCGATGTGTTCTACTGAGAATACTAGTATTCCACAAATGGGGTCTTTTTGAGTTTCGGCCCGCAGGTTGTACAGTAATCCAAAACATGAACAAAAAATGCAGGTCCAACGAAGGAACAGGCATCACGGCGACAGTAAACGTGACGTAGTTTCTGCGTCAGAGGGCCAGTGTTTCAGTGTTACGAACAACGACAGTGTTACCGTAGCTTGAACCTTAGTATGAGCTTTATGCTTCCGTTTAAGTTTGATTAAAAGCAGAAAATGATCGCCAGCAACCGTGGAATAAAACCGAATCAAGTGATTATTTGGTAACCTTTTTTTAAAGTTTCGTTCCAACGGGGTATGTGCATTTCTGCGAAACAACCAATATCCACGGAATACGGGGGAAATCCGTGGATATTAGTTATTTGGTAACCTGTTGGATGATGGCAGTACCACAGCTGCTCAGTGGTCTGATGACGATACTGCTAGCAGTTCCCACACCGCCCGAATTCCCTCAAATAGGTTGGAATAGACACGCCTATGTAACCCGTATGTCTGTCCTCGCCACGGTCCATCATCATATTGTAAGTGTAAGTCGACGAACACAATACACGTTTATTGCGCACCGAACGCATAACAGTCACCGAACCCCCTCACATCGCCATCCCCCGCTTATATATCGTCATCCGGTGGATAGGTCTTAGAGGTCACGCCAGGCGACTTGTCATTGCAGTTGCATCCCTCACCGGGTGGTCGACCGGTGATGTATGTTGCCGTCGAAGGTGCACCCAGTTGACGCTTTCGGCGTTGTTCCCCGTGACAGCCATCACAAACGTGGGGAGCGGCAGCCCACAGCGGGAATCCTTGTTTACTACAATATGCCCACTTCGTTGGTCTGTGTTCATCGTTGAAGAAAAGCGAACAAAAATGTATAATTTTATTTGCAATAATTTTATTCCAATATTCAAGGGCAAACATTGAGCACAGTGAGTAGAAAATGCTCTATTGAGGCGGCCAGTAGGTTGCGATGCCTTCGTTGATCTTTTCGAATGGGTCTTCGTGGGGGCGAAGCCTACGGCGCCACATGAACTCGCACAGATAGGAGTTCAACATAATCCTGTGTGTGCCGCGCCGGAGCTTGTTGGGCTGCTTTATTTGTGCCCAGAGGGATTCCACGGTCTGCGTGCGTGCGTCCCTGTCTCAGTGTGCACAAAATGGAGGGAGTGGTTCACTGTTAAATGAGTGTAACCACTCCCAGACAGACCGCGGTACCCTCTCCAGCTGTCCGTTACGACCGTAGCGCCAGGTCTGATATACTTACTTATCATCGGCCCTGTGGCGCAAAACTACGTCACGTTTACTGCCGTCGTGATGTTTGTTCCTTTGTTGGTACCTCCAACTGGACTGGCTTCGCTGCACTCTGCGAACATACAATTATCGTTTGGTTGGCTTCTTGCTATTCTCCACTTGCCAGAACCATGTCCTCAATGCCGTTCGATTCATCTTCGCTCTCAATATGTGCACACTTTGTTGGTCATCGGTTTGCTTGTCTTGGGTTTCCAAGCCGTTTTGCTCAAACCCAGTCGCGTCAGCAGGCACAGTTTCACTGCTTCTCCGTGTTTCAAACTCTTGTCCATTGCTGCTTCGTTCCTTCGGGCTCTCCGTTTCGCGATAACTCTTCGACTTCGTCTCTTTTTTCTTCTTACAGCAGAAGGCCACTCACCTCTCTTTGTAAGATAGACAATCGAGAACGGAGACCGCCTCGCGACTTCCGAAGATTCCTAATCTCCGAAGTTACATCCATAGTTTCGCTGTCCATCCGGCTCGCTCAGAGGACCATATGTTGCGGATTCAAAACAGACGAAACTCGCACTACACTTTTACTACCAGAAGCAGCTCCGTACTGACACACACACACACACGCACACACAAAAGAATAAGTGTTCGCAGGTAGTAGCGTAGACACGGTATTTCGTCATCGGTTCTAACATTTGCTTTGCGCTACACGTAAACTTTATTTGAGCTTTGAATACACAACATCCGTAATATGGGTGTCAAGTTGTTGAAAGAAATCGCATAAGTGATTTGACCGCCGCCAATCGCTCGCCAGGGACACTTCACCGCCAGAATTGACCGTCTCAAAGCATTGATCAAATTCGATGCCTGCTCGGTTATCCCAGGGAGAATAGGTGAGAAGATAAGATGAAGGCATGCGATGGCGCGGCCTGAAACTTGGAGCAAAGCCACAGAAATTTCACGCGGTGCCATGGGGAAACATGAAGCGGAGAACCGATGGTGGGAGCAAGAACATGCAGACGGAGATGAGCCATTAGGTGGGGAGGAAGACATCACATTTAGGAAAGCACCGCGATCGAGTATGATAGCATAGACGTTGGAGTTAAGGCGTGGGAAATTGGAAGCGAAAGTAGTCGCCGGCGAAAGTGGTCCGCGGCGAACTGACGCACTCAACGCTGATTGGTCGCCGGCGAATTGACATGTACCCCTGAGGTCCAAACGGTGGCGGTCATATGTCCTGTACCGTAAGTGAAACTGAATTAACGAGGTCAACTTTCTGGAAGGGCAGTCATTAACTGGCCGGCGAAGAGATGAAACCTAGTTTCAATTAAATGCTTGCTGCAAAGCAAGGACGCTTCTACTTTGGGAATTACACGGCGTAGCGCGAGTTGGCTGACGAACGCACACCTACCATTAATTGGCAGCAATAATCGCTGATAACTATTTTGGGCACTATGTGTGAATTGCCCCGACCATTTGATTGGTTGATTTCAGATGGCTTAGCGTAATGGCGATTGGCTAGTCGCTAAGCATCGTCGCTCTTACGAGGGACATCACCGCCGCCTACAGCAAGAGCAGGATTTGTAACACCAGACCAACAGTTTCATTTATGAGAATGAGTGGAAGAGAGCGCTTGACTTTTGTAGAAATGTGTATGAAGTTCGGGAACGACGAAGTGGCGGCTGTGAAGTACATGCAGGGTGTAGGCCTGCTGCACCGACGTAGGAATTGCCCGCGTTGTGGCCGGGCTATGGTCCTGCAGCAGCGGAAGGACCGCGGCGACGTGCGCTGGCGCTGCAACAGAAAGCAGTGCCAGCGGGAGATTTCCGCGAAGACTGGAACGTGGTTCCAAGGTAGTAATCCGAGGTCGAACAGTTTGGTGCTCATTGTATTGATGTTTAGGAGTCGAGCAGCCGGTGAGGACCATGCTCCTGTTCATGTGGGCGTGGTCAGAGAAGTTGACCACGCTCAACTTCTGCCGGGCCGTGCTCGACTTGACGGATGGAGCCGCGGTCAGGCTCAACGCAGCGATGAGGCGTGTCGCAGAGGAATGGGTGTTGAGGAACCCGGTGCCTGTTGGTGGGCCCGGTCTTACGGTTGAAGTGGACGAATCCTTGTTCGCAAGGAGAAAGTACAACCGGGGCCGGGTGCTTCCACAGGCGTGGGTCGTCGGTGGTGTGTGCCGTGAAACGGGCCATTGTTTCCTTGCCCGTGTCGCAGATCGGTCCGCCGCTACTCTTATCTCTGTCGTAAGAGAGAACGTAGCGGCCGGATCGACTGTAGTCACGGACGAATGGCGGGGATACTATGGTCTGTCGGATGAGCACTACACACACTTACGTGTGAATCACTCGATCAACTTTGTTGATCGAGTGAGTGGTGCTCATACGCAGACCATAGAATCCCTCTGGTCCCACGCCAAGCAGGGGAACAAGGCCCGTCGCGGCACGCACCGGTCAAAGATAGACTCGTACTTATGCGAGTTTGTCTGGCGCCGACGACTCAACCGGGAAGAACATCCGTTTGAGAGCATCCTCTGCGCCATCGCGGAGCTGTACCCACCGCGGTAGCCCGGCGTCCCGGTGTCTCAGCGTCCCGGTGTTTGTATATATATATATGTGTGTGTGTGTGTGTGTCTAAGTATATGTATATTCGTTGCTATTATGTTGTACTGTCGTATCATTTTTGCTCTTCCGTTTTTGTACAGTTGCTACGTTGTAAGTAAACATGATTCTGTCCCTTGATCATGTGGCATTTCTGCAGCCAAGCGCTCGCGGCGACCTTTACGCGTCGGTAGACTCGTAACGAAAGGATCACTGGACGGGTGTGTGAACATTTAGACAAAGCGATGGGTCAGCGCGTCGGTCTTGAGGTGTTTTCGTCGAACCAAGCCAACGAATGGCTCATTCGACGGGTGCTGGAACATTTAGACAAAGCGATGTGTTAGCACGTCGATGTTGAGGTGTTTTCGTCGAACCAAGCTAAGCAGCTTAATTCGGTTTTCCGAATGAGGTGTTTTCGTCGAACCGAGCTAACGACTGGGTCAATGGACGGGTGCCGGAACATTTAGACAAAGCGATGTGTTAGCGCGTCGGTGTTGAGGTGTTTTCGTCGAACCGAGCTAAGCAGCTTAATTCGGTTTTCTGAATGAGGTGTTTTCGTCGAACCGAGCTAAGGAATGGGTCACTCGACGGGTGCCGGAACATTTACACAAAGTGATGGGTTAGCGCGTCGGTCTTGAGGTGTTTTGGTCGAACCAAGCTAAGCAGCTTAATTGGGTTTTCTGAATGGCGCAGCGCTAAGCAGCTTAATTCGGTTTTCCGAATGAGCAGGTGCTAGCAGGCGCTGCTGGGTTCAGGGACACTAATCCTGCGGACCTGTGGTATGGTCGTAGTCGTTGACCGCGCAGACACGGACGAGCTGTAATACCTCTTGACCCTCGTCTGCACGTCTCGGTTCTTTAAAAGGACCGCAGTCCAAACGGCGTGCTATTCGGTATGTCTGCAACGGCATTGAACGTTCGGTCTGTGTCCCGTGGCTGTCTAACTGACGCACACGCTTGCCGATGGTTTGACGATGGGCTGTGTCTACGTGCTGAAGATTCGGTAAGTCGATGCACATTATCTGCACTGTTCCGTGTTCAATGATAAGTTAGTGAGGAATTTGACAAGGAGCACAAGTCTCGACAAAGTGCGGTCGTTCGCCCATGTAATGGAAACAAGGACGAAAGATCGGTTGTGTTTAGGTTTAAGCTTAGGTATCGGCGAAAGCGACAGCCATCATCAGTCGACTAGCACGAAGGCAGAGCGCACAGGAAAGATCGGTTATGTTTAGGTGTAGGCTTAGGTATCGGCGAAAACGACAGCCATTATCGGTGGATGAGTACGAAAGCATAGCGCACAGGAAAGATCGGTTATGTTTAGGTCTAGGCTTAGGTATCGGCGAAAGCGACTGCCATCATCAGTCGACTAGCACGAAGGCAGAGCGCACAGGAAAGATCGGTTATGTTTAGGTCTAGGCTTAGGTATCGGCGAAAGCGACAGCCATCATCAGTCGACTAGCACGAAGGCAGAGCGCACAGGAAAGATCGGTTATGTTTCGATCTAGGCTTAGGTATCGGCGAAAACGACAGCTATCATCAGTCGACTTGCACGAGAGCAGAGCGCACTGGAAAGATCGGTTGTGTTTCGGTCTAAGCTTAGGTATCGGCGAAAACGACAGCTATCATCAGTCGTCTAGCACGAAGGCAGAGCGCATTGGAAAGGTGGGTTGTGTTTAGGTCTAGGCTTAGGTATCGGCGAAAACGACTGCTATCATCAGTCGACTAGCACGCGAGCAGAGCGCACTGGAAAGATCGGTTGTGTTTCGGTCTAGGCTTAGGTATCGGCGAAAGCGACAGCCATCATCAGTCGACTAGCACGCGAGCAGAGCGCACTGGAAAGATCGGTTGTGTTTCGGTCTAGGCTTAGGTATCGGCGAAAACGACAGCCATCATCAGTCGACTAGCACGCGAGCAGAGCGCACTGGAAAGATCGGTTGTGTTTCGGTCTAGGCTTAGGTATCGGCGGAAACGACAGCGATGAACGGTCGAAAGCCACGAATGCACAGCGCACAGGAAAGACCGGTTGTGTTTAGGTCTAAGCTTAGGTATCGGCGAAAGCGGCAGCCACTAACGGTCGAAAGCGATGAATGCAGAGCGCACAGGAAAGATCGCTTGTGTTTTGGTGTAAGTTAGGTATCGGCGAAAACGACAGCCACTAACGAACACTCGACAGATCACTTGTGCATACGTCTACGCTTCCGTTTAGAAGAAAACGGCTGCGACGAAACGGGCAGTTGCGCAGCTGCACACATACACGCTTGCTCAGCAAGGAAAACAGCGATATCAGCGCCATCTACATGGCCGATCCTGATTGGTCGAAAAGTAGGTCACGTCGGGGTCAAAATGGGGTCGGGGCGGTACAAAAAAAGTACCCTATTTTGCAGTTAAAAACATTTAACGTGACGATTAATTCCACTTATCTAATGAAATAACCGTACGCGGGTCGTCGCTTTTGACTGTGCACGTAACTTTGCTCCAACGAACCTGCTAACACAACTTACAGTATACTGTTTGGCGTCTTCAAGTTGGTCACAGAACCTTTAGCTGGTTCATGTTTACGATTTCTCGTTGACTGCGAACGGTTTGGTTCACGGTATGCTTTTGTTTCATTGACCAGTCCTGCGCCCAGTGATGACGTATTTGGTAAACCGTTTAGCGACCGAATTTGTTTGTCGGTAGTCGGTAACTTGAGTGTCTCCGTTATGTGCGTGAAGTCTTGTTTCCTTTTCCGACCACCAATAGATTTTACATTGTTCCAACATTTTTTGGTAGTGTAAGATGGAAATTAGAGGTAGATTGGGTTCGAATTGTCGACGGCGATGATCCCCGATAATCGCTATGCCTGCCGTTCTTTAGGCTTAAATCATAATTCGCACCCTTCTCATTGCTTCGTAGCGCCGTTTCCGACCTTAATTCACTACAGTTAAGTGCATGATTTTCGTGCAGGGGTCGCAGGTGATGTTAAGTTGCCATTGCGTACATCCAGTTAGGATTAACTTTTATTGGAGTGCTCGGATTAGCTCAGGGGAAGGGGTGAGAATTAGTTTTGCAATGACAATGCTGCCGTTGTCAGTTATGCTATTGGATTGGTTACTGGAATCCTTTGTTCCGCAGACAGACAGAAGTTTTGCGACTTTGCACCGCGGCAAAAGACTCCATCCAGTTGGCTCGTGAGATGGACACTGTGTCGGAGAACGGTGTCGCCGTCGTAGGAAACATGGATGCAGCCGGCTCGGTAGAATTGATGGACGGGACAGCAGTGCAGGCGGAAGGCAGTGCCCAAGTTGGGACTAACGTCGTTGATACGGTATCCTTGAGTTTTAAGTTATCAGTCGTTGACAGCTTTACTTGTTTACAGGAAATGGAAGAGATTCGAGCACGAATGAGAGAGATGGAAGAAGAGGCTGCGATTTTAAGACAGTATCATTCTGAAGTCGAAAATCAAATGAACCTAACGAACGGTTAGCCGTTCAGCGTATTTTCCAACTTAGTACGATTGTAGATTGTAGCTTCGACAGCGGAGGTTTCGTTAGAAGATAAGGCTGAAGCGGACGGGCGCTCTATTTACGTCGGCAACGTACGTGCGGACTAATAAAGTTCTCTGCTCATGGCTACCCTTCAGGTTGACTATGGTGCCACTGCAGAAGAATTGGAGTCGCACTTCCACGGATGCGGTGTAGTCAATCGTGTGACAATTCTGTGTAACAAGTATACTGGGCAGCCAAAGGGTACGCTTCAATTCTTTTCCCGTATGTAAATTCAGCTTTGCTATTTTTTCAGTTTTGCCTACATCGAATTTGGTGACAAGGAATCTATGCGTAACTCGCTGGCGATGGATGATACCTTCTTCCGCGGGAGGCAGATAAAAGTATGTTTGATGGTTTTTTCATCGAATATAGCGGTTTACGTTTTAAGGTTATGGCAAAGCGTACAAATAGACCTGGATTGAGCACCACCAACCGTTTTCCACGTAGTCGTGGTCGCCCGCGTGTAATAATCAAATATGTTTATGGTGGTTCGCGCCGTCCAAGGGGTTATTCCAGGTAGGCGATGCGTGAACGTGTCTTCACTCCTGGGTGCTTCACTTCAGACGTCGCAACTTTTATTCTCATTTCTGAACAATTCTCGATAAGCGTACCGCAGATAGACGTAAGTTCTCCACTGGTTGTCTAACGTAACAAAATGTATGTTTTAGCGTACAAGAGCAATGTTAACATTGGCGTAAACCGAATGCTATGACTTACTGTTCGGATGGGTGACTTGTTGTTCACATCGCAGTATACTCATTTTTCTTGCATCTCTTTTATGCGTACCTATCAACTCACAAAACAAATACTTTCAATTGAACGTCCGTTTTCTTTGCACTTAAAGGTATTATCGAATTGTGTGATCTGTCAGCCGTTATCGTAATTGCATCCAGTTTCACCGGCATGCAAGGAAATACTTTTGCTGCTGGTGTGCACTACAATGAGAAAAATCGCATTTATAATTGGCCTTGCCGCATGGCAATATTCATTGGAAAGCAGGTACGACCGAAGCATTGTGGTCGCCAAGTTTGCACCTATTAAGAAGTGACTGTATTTCTCCAACGCTTTTATGCTTGGCTCCGTCAGTTCAGTGGATGCGCGTTTAATTTTCTTTGCAGCGTGATGGAAACGTGAAGGGCGAATCAACTTTCCAGAAAGAAAATTTCGCGTTACGCGAGAAATGACCGTATGTGTGAATTTATGTACGTTCAGTCTGTTCTCCTACAACGTGGCAGTTGATTCCTTGTCGAATGGCTGGGTTTCGAGACCAATCGTGTGAAAAATTTTGTTGCAGATTTTACGTAGAGACAAACCACATTAGTATGCCTGCCTTCACATAATGCGATTATCCGTTCCAAGTGATAAGCGAGGATTAGGAAATAATCAAGAGGGAACGTTTTTGAATAGGAAATAGTTAATCGATCATTATATATTGCTACGACATTTTAAGCGTGTGGTCCTCGTATAATGCGTGCTGTAAGCACGTTCATTCTCAAATCGTTTGCAGTTTTACGTATAACGCGGTATTTTCCACGAGTCGACTCTCGTTATATGAATGATGAAACCAAACTTGGTTTGAAGTTCAATCACATTTTGTAATGAGAAAGCGAAATGGCAGGAGTAGCTTATTTCGTTGTAAGTTATTGCGGCAATTCGACAGTGGTAGCTTTTAGTGGCATTCGTTGATTTCAAGGGAGGGGAAACTCTAAATGACTCTGTCCTGCAACCAGTTGATCATTTCTTCCGGTATGTTCAGCAGACGCAGTAGGGTCGCCGGCAGGTAGCGCATGTTGGGAAATCGCTTCTGCAGAGCCTCGATTGCGGCCACCTTCAGCGGTTGGGGCTTGACCCAAACTTTAAAAACGTCTGCATTTCTCTTGCCATCGTTCAAGCTTAGAATCCCGCCATATATTACTAAACAGCCCGTCTAGAAAAATGGGAGCTCTTTAAATGCAAGCGGTGAAACACTGCAGTATGCGAGCTGAGCTGACCACATGCTCGTGTAATTGTGAGTGGTGCAAACTCACCGGGGTTACCGAGCAAGCATGAAAGAACAGCGGATGCGGGAGAGAAATGGAAAATTTCTTCCATTTGCGGGTACCCATATTCAGCGCCCAAATGTCATCGTATACGACTGAATCGCTGCAGCCACCGCACATGTACGCGACACTGCCAACAACAGCGACGGCATGATACTTCCGCGATTGAGGGTAGCCTGCGAACAGTGAAGTTTTGACGATGTGTAAACTTTCTTAATTAGTTACAGTACCATTTGCGTTGTCTCCAAGCATATGTAAGCGCTCCCATACTCTGCTGGATATGTTGTATGCGTCAATTTCTTCCATGCCGAAGATTTGATTGTTGTTGCTTCCTCCCAACATAATCAGAGTGTTTTGAAATGGAATTATTGCCAGCTGGTATCTGCCGGGAAGACATAGCGATAGAACAACGCCAAACAAGAGAACATGAACAGTTGAGCGTTCCGCGTTGAAAAAGTTTGAAGTTACTTTGTGGTACAATTGGGCTACGGAACAAACGGCAAAATTTTAATGAATACCGTCCGGTTATGTTGCGTTCCGTTTCGTGCCTTGTCCATTCCAGTTTACCGCTGCGCAATGGCAAACTGTACACGTCCATGCTGAATTCGTGCCCGTCCGTTCCTCCGCACATATAGAGGACACCATTTACAATTGCCATCGCATGACCGTACCTTGGCGTTGGAATTGTACCAATGCAGTTCAGTCGGCGCCACGTCAGTGTGTTCAATGAAAGCACGTGCAGATCATTGCTTGTATTGTAGCTGAATGGAATTGTTCCTCCGCCAAATAGGAGAATAACGTTTTCCTTTAGAAGCACTTAAAAACAACGTCGCTGTTTGTTCCAACTTTGCGTAAGCATTGAAAAGCTATCGAACAGAAAGACTAATTTCTAAGCGTCACTGATTGCTGAACTTGGATTTGGAAATACGCGAATTTAGTAAACGACATATTGCAGCCGAGCGGAACGTACTTGAATGGGAGACCAAATGAGTTGGCCATTCGCCGAACGGTTTCATTCGCGTCCATTCGTTGGTCAGCAAGTTCAGCTTCCAAATCTGAAAGTCGGCAGCGTCTGAGATAAACGGCCATCGTTTGCAAGGTACCTCGTTCAGAACGGGAAGCCACGCGGTTTGTCCGGCGCGTTCGTTCCACAAATCGGTGTTCATACCTCCGATGCAAATCATGTTGTATTTGGTTGTTGCGACGCGGTGCCCACTTCTTGCGATCGGGTTGCGAAGTTCGGAAAGAAAAAGGTTGTTTAGCAAAATGTCGCTTTCGACTCCTCGCTAATCTTTCAGTTAAGGGGCTTGATTGTCGAAACGCGGTCTTCGCTTTTCGGCTCAACACAATTCAATATTGTACAAACGAAGGTCACCGAAATTTCGTTAAGTGCGTTTCGAATACATAAATGACCGACCAATCATGGTCGCAGCCCCAGCATTAGGTCCTCTACGCGATACCTGCGTAATTTATTTGTCATCAGCGAGTTCGCACGGCTGCAAAGCAAAATTTGTAAGAACATCTGTTTAAGGCATTGCACAGTTATTCTCATATACTATTGATCGCCTCATAATGCGCCGATGGAATTCTGCTCTTACTAAGATATGGCTAGTTTCCATTGATAACAAACAGCATTTGTGATTACACAAAAAATGCCAGGTCGACGCACGCATATGTAATTACCAATAGAAACGAGACCATTGTTCATGCATGACCTAATGGGAAGTTTCCGGAATTAGTATACTTGATCTGAAGAAGTGAAGGTAATGTCCGCATGCTGTCATCCTCAAATATGGATGACAGCATGCGGACATTCAGAAAACTGTGATGACGAAACATGTATGGGTCGCATTGCTGCTTTCACCGATAGCTACTAAATCTGCTGATGGATATTTACAAGTGCAGGTTTAATCGGTCTGAATAAACCGTTTGCACAATGAATTATGTAGCTACGTGCAACTTTCACGCTATCTTTCATGCTTAATGACCCCTACGTTCATTTGTTAATGTTGATTTTGCATGTTAATTTATTCAGAACTAAATTGCCTAAACGAAGTTCTCAGCGCAAACGTAATTGACTATGAATAAGCATAACACGACATTTAAAATACGACGTAGCATGAAAGATTAAGCAGAATTCTGTTACGAATCCTGCCTTTGCGTGTATATCAACTCTCTATATGCATATATATATATATATATATATATATATATATATATATATATGCAGAATTAGCGCAAAATTAGGTCTATTTTCGTGCGGTCAAAACTAACATTAATCCTGTTCCAACCTAATATACGCGCTCAGAAGTATGTGAACTCTGTATCGAATTTACCAGGTAAATATGGCAGGAATTCTTCTGTGCTTGGGGTCTTTACAATCGTAATGAACTTCGCGGTCTTCATTTGCGCTGGAAATTTCGTTGTAGAAAAGCAATTCTTTTATGCAGGTTTCTCACTTCCTTGAGCTAAAAGCAAGCATGAATACTGAGGCGGGTAGATGAATGAGTGAGTATTCGAGGCGAATCACTAGGCTACGCGCTGGTGCTTCGCTTCGTTGGTTAAGAAATCTTGCGTAAGCTTAACATGTTTTAAAATAATCTTCCATATGATAGAAAGTATCAATAACGCAAAGTTATTATTATCCTTATTACCTCGCTGTGACCTCTGTCAGTAAACAGGCAAATTAAAATAGTACTTACACGCACGCTGGAAGATAGTACACTGATCTTGGTCGCTCCCAAAGCACTAGTTCATTAAACCACGAAACAGCGAAGCGGGAAAGCAGTGCTTCAATTAAACAGCCTCCAGTCATGTACTGAACTTCAGTGATGGAAGGCGAAATTTAATAAGAGAAAGCAAGTAATCGTCTACCTTTGACGGCGGTTTACAAATGACGAACTACCTCTTGAATGTGGAGGATATCTTCTGACATCATCTGATTCTTCCTTGCTTGATGTTTTAACTTTAAAACCACCGTAGACCTTAAAGTTACTGAACCGTTAAGCAAGACACCTTGACCCCTGTGGATGCTTAGCGAAATTCTCGGCTAATGGCACATAACGGAAATATTTTTGATCACATGCACAGAATATAGCTTGCAAGGGTAGGCCATGCACGCGCTGTAGTGAAGACACCTATGTTTCTATCCCACGCATACTCCGCTGTCATCCGCTTAGATCTCTTATATTTTCCCTCCTCGCTGTGCCGTACAAGCTGCGGACTGATAAGCGATGCATAGAAAGGAAGACACCGTGTTGCACGCTATGAATTCAGCAATTCATCAATTCGCCAAAATCATGGTAGTCATTAACAGCCAGTGATCATTGCATACTATCGAAGGGCTTAATGCAGACGACCTCTCAGGTCGACTCATTTTCAACCGCATTTTCAACAAACTTGTCCCCCTTTCCCATACGAAAAACGGTATGGGAAAGGTGGACAAGTCTCATTGCAAAGTGTCCGCATACGAACGGAGTATTCTGAACTATTAGCAAACTTAGACTGTGAAACAGATGCTCAGTTGAGTAGCTGAACACGAAACGGCGTAAAGCTTGCGCCACGCGCAAGATTTCTAATGCAGAAGCTTATCCGGACGAACATTCGCATAGGCCTAATGATATTACAGAAGCATATCCAAACTTGAGGAAAAGCTTGCCGGCTTACGAAGATCTCCATATTTTCCGTGTTGTCAACAGCGAAGACACTATCGACGTGATCGAAGATCTTTATCTATGAAAATCCTCATCGAAACATTCTGTGCAAGCAAGCATTTTTCCTATTATGAACATTAGTGGATGTTTCGCGAGTTCGTCTACGATAAACGGTATGCCACTAGATATCACAAGGGCCTACGACTTAAATCAGCCTTCCTCCTAGAGTGCGATTGACTTCTCCTTTGGCAAACATTCTTAGCTCGCTTAAACGGTACGGTGTCCTCTCAGTTCCATGGGAGATGACAACAATTTTTGCCGAACCGTTCAGCGCTACGTCATTTATCTGGTTGGGACAAAATTTTTCGCCTGTATTTTCCTGCTTACTATGAAGTTGTCATTGCTTGCGTTGATGTACGGATGGTGCGCTGACGTAAAGCAGGAGATTCGGGCTGCCGACCTAAAATATTGGATATAATGTTGGGATGAATTCCCACGAAGTATGCATCCGCGCTGAATTAGATTAAACAGAACACTTGGTAGGGGCACATTCAACTCAAAATTAGCAGAGCACCTTCAGGGCCAACGTTGAGCACAGCGTTGACTCCGCAAACTTCGCGATGGAGATGAGCCTACTGAAGACGTGAAGGAAGCTTCGTGAAATTAATGGGCATTAGTCGAGGGATCCACCGTTGGAACAGACCCAAGCAAGGCAACAAGAAAAACGGCAAGGGAAGCCAACGCTAACCACACCACAGTGGTCAGGCGTCCGCGTCAATTTGGAAAGTCGAAAAGGCTTGACAAATGGACGCCATACGAAATAACCGAAAATCAAAAACTTCCTGGCTGCTTGATCCATGCTCGCGACAAAAGGAAACGACTTCTTGCCCGCGTTGCGCATCGCGAAACAGTCGAAACCGTTCCACGCAATGGATGATCCTAAGGAAAGCCTCAAGGCGGACCCCGGAGCACAGTGACACCACGGCAACCTGATGGTCGCCGACTTTTGGGTGAACGGCAAAACGAACGGTCCCTTGCGGCTTCTTGAAATCTGTGAAACCAATCACAGCACTGCAGCACTGGGAAGAGATCCACAAAGTACACCAACGACAACGGGGCGCCATAAATGGAATGTTAGTCTGCGGATGGCCAAGCTCCTGCGTGACAACGAAAAACTGGAGGGCCCACAAATGACTGCGGAAATGGGAGGGACTGTACTTAGAAATTCTGCCTTGCCCAGCGTATTCGCCGGATAATGGACTATCGCTTTCTCAAGCGTCTCGATCACTTCCTTAAAGGACAATCCTCTATAACGCACGATACAGCAGAAAGGTACTTCGAAAAATTTGTCGCTTCCAGTTGCTGGCAGGCACGAGTCAATTCTCTTGCAAAGTTCACTACAAGTTAGCGTATACGCAGGTTCGAAATTCGCGGTCAAGATCGGCTGCAGATTCTGTTCAAGCCTAGTAATGTTAATCCCTGTATGTAAGCAGTGCTGGCAAGCACGTCCTTCGCGAACTATGATGTCTTGACAACCCTAACGAACTCACGGAGACAGGCTTTTGGATATGATTCACATTCTCCATTCCTAGTTCACCCTCCTGCGCTTACCTTTGCATGAGGTCGCAGGTTAACGCAGGACGATTCGACGCCATGGTCCAGAGGCTGAAAGCAGGCCAGCGTGACGCGAATGATTTTCCACTCCAATCCCGTTTGAGTGGCACAGGCTTAGGAGGCGTGGCGTCACATAGGGGATCAAAGCTTGACAAATAATTTGTGTCAAGTTGTCAGCCGCGACAAATTGTCCCGTACCTCGGTGAGGCTCATACTCACAACTTTACTTCCCTACCAACCAACTAGTCAAAAAAGTATCCGCGTTCATTGGCGACTGCGAGCGGAAGATTTTGCTCTCCAAGTTTGAAGGATCCGGCGGTACGCTGCGGTCGGCAGGCGACAACTGCTGCCCAGCTTAGGGATTTCGTTGCTCACTTGGACGTGAATCGGCTGCTTCTACATTTGGCTGACGTTCCGACGAACTGTTCGCCATACGGATCGGTTGTCCGTGGTCGACCGGTTGGGCCATGGCGGCCCTCGCTGCAATTCTCCTCCTTCGAATGATCATTCTCATCGCCTGGCTGCTGGGCAGTTGTCCTCTAATT
>CBXJ02000687.1:0-50914 GCA_000612645.2 Trichuris muris
TTTTTCCTCTTTGTCTATCGTAAACGAAATTTGGTTAGGGAAAGCACTGTTTAGTTCTTCCAAAAATTGGTCTTCTTTTCACTTTATATTATGGCGAAGATGTCGTCCACGTATCTCTTGAAGAAACTAGGTTTGATGTTGCCACTAATCGAGGCGAAGACCTTTCTTTCAAAGCTCTCCATGAATACCTCAGCAAGCACGGGCGATAATGGGCTGCGCATAGGAGCACCGCTGTTTTGTTTTGAAAAACTTGTCTTCAAAATGAAAGTAGTTTCCTTCTGACATGCAGAAGGATACTAACTTCGTGATATGATAAGGGTTCAGTTTTGTCCTGCTTGAGAGTTGACTGTCATTATCCAATAATGACTGCATAACTTTGAGAGTGTATTCAATTTGGATGCTGGTGAAGAGATCTTTCACATCGTAACTAACTAGTAAATCCCTTTCAGTAATTTGTAACTCCTTCACCTCTCCAACGAATGATATGCTATTTTTAACGTATGAGCTCTCTTTTGCCCGTAAGAGGCTTGATTATGCTCTTTAAGTAACTACAAGCCAGATATTCCCTTACGACCGGTCATAGCCTCTGTCAACAGTGTTACGTCCGAGCTATGTAGTTACTTAAAGAGCATAATCAAGCCTCTTACGGGCAAAGCGAGCTCATACGTTAAAAATAGCGTATCATTCGTTGGAGAGGTGAAGGAGTTACAAATTACTGAAAGGGATTTACTAGTTAGTTACGATGTGAAAGATCTCTTCAGCAGCAACCCAACTGAATACATTCTCAAAGTTCTGCAGTCATTATTGGATAATGACAGTCAACTCTCAAGCAGGACAAAACTGAACCCTTATCATATCACGAAGTTAGTATCCTTCTGCATGTCAGAAGGAAACTACTTTAATTTTGAAGACAAGTTTTTCAAACAAAACAGCGGTGCTCCTATGGGCAGCCCATTATCGCTCGTGCTTGCTGAGGTATTCATGGAGAGTTTTGAAAGAAAGGTCTTCGCCTCGATTAGTGGCAACATCAAACCTAGTTTCTTCAAGAGATACGTGGACGACATCTTCGCCATAATATAAAGTGGAAAAGAAGACCATTTTTGGAAGAACTAAACAGTGCTTTCCCTAACCAAATTTCGTTTACGATAGAGAAAGAGGAAAACAATAGACTGCCTTTTCTGAAACTCCATAATTCTGAGATAATACTTGACGCTGAAGACGGGAGTCGGGTCTCCCGAAAGCTTCGTCGTTTGGTAAGTGACCAATTAAAACCTTTTCTAAAACAGGCGAGACGTAAAGAAAGGAGAAGATATCATCAAAAGGGACACTAAAAACGACAGTCTACAGGAAACCTACCCATTCTGACAGATATTTGAATTTTTTCTCCCACCACCCGAAATCGGTGATGAAAGGCGTTGTGACGTCCTTAGTTGACAGAGCGGTAGGTATTTGTGACCCAGAATTTCTGGAAGAAGAATTTATCCCACATTACACGGACTTTGGAAAACAATGACTATCCTACCCAACTTATTCGCTCCACCATTCGTGAAAGACTAAACAGTGGATACAGAAGAAGCAAGAAACTACAAGACCTATCGCTCTCTGTATAACGTATCTCACAGGCCTGGGAGAGAAACTGATCAGATTGGGAAAATCTTTCAACTTCAAAATCATCTTCAAGAGCGCACCAAACATGAGGACAATTCTCAGAAATGACAAGAGTACCATTCCTTTGGAAGAGAAACCTGGAGTGGTATATGCAGTAAAATGCGATTATGGCGCAACCTACATTGGCGAAACCGGAAATTCCATAAACCACTGATTCATGGAACATATTGAAGTGCCTACCTGAATGCGATCTTCTGTGCATTTGAAAGGTGCTCACATGAAGGTACTCATACAAGTTCCTAAGCCGTTATTTCAGTTATTAAAGCATATCTCCCTGCTGACGTGCATTTCCTTGCCGTAATTCAACAAGGAAAAGCACCCTACCTCTTCGTGTTAGCTCAATTTAAAGACTGCTATGTTATGCCAAGGTGTTTAGTTTTGCATAAACGCTTACAACACTGCTGACGAATGCAGCGACAACGTTTGTCAGTGCCATATTGCTTACGCTTTTCCCAAATATGTTTGCTACATACTAAACTAATGAATTATGGTACAATTCATATCCCATTAGTTTTGACATAAAAAATAAAACCAAAAGCACATAAAATCACAGCCCTACAGCGGGAGCATAAGTTTTAGCCAAGTTCGCACAAACCGTTTCAAATAAACTTATAACTGTGGATGAGACCAAGGTTGGGATTCTTGATTAAGGCACTACGACTTTATCAGGTTGATTCGCCATCAGCGTAGCAATGCGCTTTACTTCCTTAGTACAGTTCATTGCTTCCGTCGTGTATCGACACCAACTCATCTTCGCAGCTAATGGAAATGTCAGGAAGGATTGAAGCTTCATCGCAGACCACATCTTATGCAAATGGCTGTCAATCAGCACTACGTAAATCAGTTTACTATTGCGAGTACTTTAAATATCCTCCATCCATGTGTACGTACACTTATGTAAGTATGTATACGTACATTCATGTCTATGAAATTTCTTGTAATTCTTTTTAACGGGGTCGATGCATTTCTGCAAGTGTAATAATCACGGATTGTCCCCGTTCGTTGAAAGCTTTATTATTCTAAAAAAGCTGCAAAGCTTTCGGGCATAGCCTTTGCCCGTCTTCAGTGCCAAAAAAAATATATATATAAAAAGAAAATAATAATGTTGCTCAACTACCCAGGTTGGTCAGTCGGTCTGCAGGTACTCCTACTCAGCCGACCTAGGCAGGACGCTTCATCTGTTGGGTCATACCTTTGACCGCGTCGAATCCGCAATCCGTCCTAGTCAGCCGTGCAGAAGCACGAGCATTCCAACCAACCGACCGCCCAGGGCAGAGGCAAAGCCATAAATGACGAGATTAGGACAACGGCAGTAGCTTCCAGAACCCGTGTGACGTGTCTTTAAACTGCGGGTTTTAAAGTCCTTTCTTGATTGTGGCCTTCTTTCTTCCTGTTTCCCTTTCCGATCTTTCTGCCCTCTTCTGCCGTTGCCAAGTCCAGTCCGGTAAAGCCACGTGCCCCGTGCAGCACGTTTTCGTATAATGAAATTTCTTGTAATTCTTTTTAACGGGGTCGATGCATTTCTGCAAGTGTAATAATATCACGGATTGTCCCCGTTCGTTGAAAGCTTTATTATTCCAAAAAAATCTGCAAAGCTTTCGGGCATAGCCTTTGCCCGTCTTCAGTGCCAAAAAAATATAAAAAGAAAAATAATAATGTTGCTCAACTACCCAGGTTGGTCAGTCGGTCTGCAGGTACTCCTAGGTTGGAATGCTCGTGCTTCTGCACGGCTGACTAGGGCGGATTGCGGATTCGACGCGGTCAAAGGTATGACCCAACTGATGAAGCGTCTGCCTAGGTCGGCTGAGTAGGAGTACCTGCAGACCGACTGACCAACCTGGGTAGTTGAGCAACATTATTATTTTTCTTTTATATTTTTTTGGCACTGAAGACGGGCAAAGGCTATGCCCGAAAGCTTTGCAGATTTTTTTGGAATAATAAAGCTTTCAACGAACGGGGACAATCCGTGATATTATTACACTTGCATTCATGTCTATATATACATTTTCATACCTGATATGTACATGCATACATGTGAGCATATATCAAGACTAGTGTATGTCCTCTGTATCTTGCTCATCACTTGTAGCCATATCGAACGGGTTAAATGTGGCCATTGACATGGAGTCTTCTCCGAATTGAAAAAATCATTTAATTTAAGTCATGCAATTGTTTAGCTGAGGACGGAACAAGGTTGGTTCCGAAAGCTACGCTTGTTTCCTTTTTGGAATAAACTTTTTCGCCTAACGGGTTATTGCCGTATTTGGTTTACAACATGAAACTCTACCCCGTCAAAAGAAACCCCATTTTCAATTATGGGTAATGAATATGATAAAACAAAAAATGTACTCGATGCAGATGAGAAGCATGATACCGAACTATTTTAGTTCATTATTCGAAACTTGAGCGAAGTTCAAGTTGCAACTTAACTTGCGGATGCTTCTTCCACATTGAATGGCAGAAAAGCCTCTCCTACAAAAATATGTAACTACTAGTATGAAGGGATCTATGCTGCGGTTAGGAAAACAAATTGAAATAATTCTGCTACAGTTAGGTTTACTTGATCATTATGTTGCTACAATTACATTGACAAAAGTTAAAGCGCTCTAAGAATCAGTGCGCTTTAACAGGTTTGATTTGATCAGTTTACTATTAATAGATTAATGTAGATAGGTGCTTGGAGCGCATTGTTCCGTAAGGTAGAAGCTTCGCTTACTTAGTTCGCATGCAACGCTTCACGCGATATCTAACCATTGATTATATATAGGTTAAGTCAACGAATTGTACCTGAACTAGAGAAATTAGCCAATAACGGGCATGGAAACGTGGCTTAGCGCAATAAAATTTGCATACAACAGACTGACACATCACGTTGAGGCAATATAAGCCGGTGAATGAGCGACAGACTTAGTTTGTTCTCGCCGCTACCTCTGCCACGCTTCGCCATCTCTCGCTGGTAAGCAGTTGAGACAGTTAATGGGGTTTGAATATTGGTTGTTTTGCAACGGGTTTCATGTTTTAATGTGGTGGTGTTCCGACTTTTCCGTTTTTTGATAATACCTGAAATAAAACTGCAAATGCCCTACCAACGGATGGATGGGCGATTGTTAGAAATATCACAGGTCAAAAACATTTCTCGAAGTTTTCGGAACGTCCTAGTTCCGTCGACAGCGATGTTGAAAGGGAATTGTTTTATTCCGCTCAGGGTATCACCCGTTAGATAAAAGCGTTTATTTCAAAACGCAGAGTTTTCGGCTACTACTCATGTAGCCGTCATTCAGTGCAAGATGAATTATGTCCACTGCCCAGCCAGCCGACGGTTCAGCAAGCTCCTCTGCTAGACCATCCGGGCTGGTGACATCAACTATCAGGTACTAACTACCCTTGTACCTGTCAAGCCTCTGTCGCCCGCCCAGTCAGTCCAGCCGAGAGCGATCATCCCCACCGACCGAGCGTGACAGTGTCAAAACTCCATAATTAGCCGTAAATTATGGAGTTTTGTCACTGTCCCGGTCGGTCGGTCGGTCGGTGGGGATGCTCGCTCTCTGCAGGACTGACTGGGCGGGTGACAGAAGCTTGACGGGTTCAAGAGTAGTACCTGATAGTTGATGTCGCCAGCCCGGATGGTTTAGCAGAGGAGCTTGCTGAACCGTCGGCTGGCGGGGCAGTGGACATAATTCATCTTGCACTGAATGACGGCTACATGAGTAGTAGCCGAAAGCTCTGCGTTTTGAAATAAACAATTTTATCTAACGGGTGATACCGTGTTCAAGAATTTGTCAGCAGAAATGCACCTTTCCCCGTTTAAGAGAAAAGAAGAAAAGTGTGGGATATTTATTCAACGTAAAGCAGCGCAATATAAACAGAGAGCGTAATGGAGGCAGGATAAGACGAATGCGTTAACAAGCGCATACACTAGCGATCACGCAAGCCACCATGACAACGGATCAGAGCACAGTAGTATGAGGCCGATTAGCAGGTTCTTTCTCTGAACGCCCGGAAGCCTAACATGCTCTCCGTCGAAGTGGCGTCTTTCATTACTTTGATGCCACTTCGCTCGTTCCAAGAAGCACGTCTCTGCCTGCCTCATGTCGAGTTCGATCCATTGGCTTTGTAAATATATCGGCGAGATTCCTTTCGCTTGGTACGTAGACCGGGATGAACGTTCCATCTTCGACTTTGTCTTTCACGAAGTGATACCTTATTGAAATATGTTTCGTTCTGCTTTTGTCCGCTAGGTTTTTCGCATGTGCTATGGCGGCCTGGCTATGGCAGTATATCTCTGTTGCTTTACTCGCCAGTCTGTGGCCTTAGCCGATGCGGTGCAAAAAACTCTTAATCCAAGTTACTTCTCGTGTGCACTCGCTGAGTGCTATGTACTCAGCCTACATGGTGTTCAAGGCCGTCACTGTTTGCTTTAGACTTTTCCAGACGACGGGCACAGGAGGGCCACATTCCCTGTTGTGCTCTAGCGACTGTCTACACAGGAGGCCCAATCAGCGTCAACGTAAGCCGACAACTTCTCGACCGACGGTTGCAAGGTAATGCCAAGCCCTTTCGTTTCCTTCAAATAGCGTAAAATCCGTTTGGCTAGGTTCCAGTGATCTTCATTGAATTTGCTGCAATATTGTGCTAGTTTTCCAACCGCAAACGCAATATCCGGTCTCGTCCGCTGAGCCAGGTATAGTAAGGCGTCGATGATTTCCCGATAAGGAAAGTCCGACTTCACCGCGTTTAGCTCTTCATTTTCTGGAAACGAGGGTCTCAATTCCATCGGTGTGGGTACGCCCTTCGCGTCGCTCATACTAAACCGCCGTAATAACTGTTCGACGTAAGTTTCCTGCGTCAAAGTGATGCTTCCTTCGTCCGAATGGTTGAATTCAACTCCGAGCAGGTAAGAGACATGGCCCAAATGTTTGCACTCGAAATACCTGTTCAAAAGTTGCTTTGCCTTCTTTCTGACACCAGCATTTTCCGATAGAACCAACAAGTCATCTACATAAGCAGCCACTATAGTACTCCCCTAAGTCGACGTCATCCTGTAAACGCACGGTTCTATCGGATCTCTTTCGAAGCCGATATTTTTGAGGCATTCGTCGAGGTACTGATTCCAGCATCGACCGCTTTGCTTCAGTCCGTAGATACTTTTGAATAATTTGCAATACTTGCTTTCCTTTCCCTGTTGGATAAAGCCTTCCGGTTATTACATATAGATCGTTTCCTTTAATGTACCATGAAGGTAAGCGTTCTTCACGTCAAACTGGTCGAGAAACAATCTGTTACTTACCGCAACCGGGGTAAATATTCGTATAACCTCGAAACTCGAAACAGGGGCATAGACCTCGTCGTAATCCATTCCTTCTCGTTGGGAGAAGCCTTTAGCGACCAAACGTGCTTTGTAACGTACTACCTGCCCTTTAGCGTTAATTTTCTTTCGAAAGACCTACTTACAGCTAACCGATGTCGTACCCTTTGGGAGGTCCTCCAACCTCCACACATCATGGTCTCGCAAGGTCTGGATTTTCTCTTCCATGGCTTTTGGCCATTCGGACGCTTCAGAGCTGCTTACCGCTTCCTGATAAGACGTAGGGTCACTCGTATTGAACTCATCGCCGACTGGCTCGCCGATACAGGACTGTTGAGGGTCATGCGTTGATTTATTATCGACGGGAGCCTGAATGATCCCATCGTTACTCAATGCCTGATTAACAGTGCTATCCTGTTTATGGCTCCTAAGTACCATAGGATGTCTTCTTGTGTGTTTGTCCTCGTTAAAGGAGGCCTTGCGGTTTTCACCTGTCCACTCGCTGGTCTCGGCCGTCTCCGGCGTACTGTAGCGCTTGTGATCTTCCGCGGGAGGAAGCGCTTCAACTCCAGCTTCCATTCTCTCGTCAGCATTTTGGGAGGCATCTACACCACATTGCTCTCCTGGGAAGAGTACGCTGGTGTGTTCGCCGTATACCTTGTTTGATTCCCTTTGGGAGGCTGTTGCCTGTTCAACAAAAACGCAGTCATGCGATTCCACGACTCGTTTTGTTTCGCGAATCCAAACCAGCCAGCCCTTGACGTTCGAGACATATCCAACCAGTAGTCCCTTGCGCGCTCTGGGTTCCAATTTTGACTTCCTTTTCTGTGAGGGTACGTGAACATATACCGCACATCCGCAGGCCCTGATTTGACGCGCGCTTGGTCTTCTGTTAAACCATAATTCACAGGGCGTCTTCCTTTGATTATGCTTGTTCATGACTCTATTGCATATACACGCTGCTGTACTCGTCAGCTCTGCCCAAGACGCGCGCGGGAGACTGCTGCCACTCATTGTGCTCCTAACCAGGTCAAGTAATGTTCGGTTTAGGCGTTCTGCCACGCCGTTTAGCTGAGGCGTGTAGACCATTGTGCGCTCATCTATGATACCTCGTAACGAGCAAAACTTTTCCCAAGCTTTCGAGCAAAATTCAAGGCCATTATCAGTGCTTATTCTTTTTACTCTTCTACCAGACTGCCCTTCGGCTTCTGATAGCCATCGCTCAAATTTGCCCAACACGATTTCCTTGTTTCTTAAGAAGCGCACACTTACATAGCGCGTTGCGTCATCCGTGATGGTAAGGGTATACATAGCTCCTCCGAAGCTACAAACGTCCACAGGCCCCATGAGATCGCAGTGCACCAGGTCAAGTGGGTGGGCCTTACCCTTTCATTCGTCTGTCAATCGAGTTTCAAACGGCTGTCTTGTCGATTTACCCTTTAGGCAATCTTCGCAGGGGGAAGATTTGTTCACACTGCAATCTAGACCCCTTACAGCTTCGCATTTGGTCATTTGAATAATGCTTTTCCTGTCAACATGCATTAATCGTCGATGCCACTCATCAATACTTACTTTATTACATCTGGCTGCTGGCGCACCTTGCTTGTCCATATTGGGAGATTTAGGTTTTGTCGTTATGACATATAACCGATCTCGTTGCATGGCTTTCATTAACAGGTTGCCTTGTAGATCGTACACGCGGCAGCTTTCCTTTTCAAAAACAATCTCCGATCATTTTCCACCATTTGCTTTACAGATAACACGCCGTGTTTGATCGCTGGAACAAACACCGTGTTATCAGCAACGAACTTCTTTATCAGCCCTCTACTGCAGGGCAACTCGACTGCAACGGTGCCTTTTCCAGCGGCTAGCGTTGTCGAACCTTTTGCAGTTCGTTCTGACACTGCTACTTGTGTCCAGCGTATTGAAGTATCGTTTGTGTGGGCACATATGATGCGTCGCTCCTGAATCAATTATCCTATCTGTCGTCGCATCAGCAGAAACACCATAGCACGAGGCGAGCATATTGCAGGGATGACCATCTGTTGCCCTTTCTGCAGTTTTCCTTGAGCTGCCTTCGCGCCCTTTCTTTCCTGGTGTACACTCTCTGGCGTAGTGTCCTTTCTCGCCACACTTAAAGCAGACGATGTTGACCCTGGCTGACTGCCTTTTCTCAACGGGCATTCTTTGCACAGCTTCAGCAGTCATAGCTTCCACTGATCTGACGTCGCTATCAATGCGCCTTCGCCATTTAGCTAGAAGTCTGCGCTTCACAGTCGAGCGTGAGAATTCTGACTCCAGCAGGTTACAGATCGAAGAGACGACAACATCCCACTCTTTAGGGAGTCCACATAATATTGTCATAGCAATATCACCGTCATCGATCCGATCACCAATGCTTACTAACTCGGAAACTATTCAATTCATTCTCCCAAAATAGGCGTCCATGCCCACACAATTTTCTAGCTTCTCTGCATACAGCTGACGTCGCAGCTGCAATATGCGCAGTTTACTGTCCCTTGGCGTAAAGAGCCTCTGCAATTCCTCCCACACATCTTTCGGAGATGATAGATGCTGCTGCTGTTCGTCCCCAATGGCCAGGCAAATTTTGGCAATAGCTTCGCTTTGCCGAGCTTCGTGCAAATGCACTTTCCCGGGGTCTTTAACGTCCTTGAGTTCTTCGCCGGGTTGTACGGTGGTCCATTGTCCATCGACACGAGCTTCATCTGGAAGCTCCAAGTGGCGTAGTTGGAGCCATTCAAGTTCTCGATGGGCGTGCACTGGACGGAGGAGGAATATTGCGCAGAGACGCGTTCAGGGTCCATAACCATTGTTGAATATTTATTCAACGTAAAGCAGTGCAATATAAACAGAGAGCGTAATGGAGGCAGGATAAGACGAATGCGTTAACAAGCGCACACACTAGCGACCACGCAAGGCACCACGACAACGGATCAGAGCAGAGTAGTGTATGAGGCCGATTAGCAGTTACTCTCTCTGAACGCCCGGAAGCCTAACAAAAAGTTTGCTATTCCGCTCAGGGATCTTATAGGTACAAAACGGGAAAGCCGAAACACCACCACATTAAGTTAATGGGGTTTGGTGTATTTGGGATGGTGACTGGTAGTGCGTGTGATAGCGCTGCTCTCACTATCATCGTTACGTGATTAGAAGTGCTGAGAGAAACTGGTGTATAGGGGAATGAGGTAAAAGGATGAGAGTTGATGATCTTGTTTGCTTCTTTGTGACGGATGCGATTAACAATGTTTGTTGTTGTACACGAACTTTTCGTACCCGACCTGTGGAACTAATGCACTATAGCCGGAGGGCTTGTTAGTGCAAACAATCACCTACAGTTCCGCCATCCCCGAATTTCCCTTTGTCCCTGTCTGCACCGCTGCCGTGAATGGTTGGTAGAGACTGCCCTCTGAAGCTTTACCAACGGGCGGAGGCTAACACTGCCCGGTCTAGGTTGACTAAAAGTGTTCCCGCTCTTCCGGTTAAGTGGATGTGCGCTTCCTCAAAAACCTTTTCGCGGTATGTACTGTCACGGCTCAACATTTTTTATTGGTTTCCTTTTTTACTTTCCTTTGCGCTGATGACGGGTCAAGATCGACCCAAAAGCTCCGCTTTTTCGTTTTGAATAAATTGTTTTCAACGGGAAGAAAAGTCTGTGTACAACAACAAACATTGAGAGTTGATTAAAACAATCAATAAGGATTAGGAGCTTCAATTGCGGTATAGAATAAGAAATTAAATTAGCAGAATAATGTGTTCGCTTCAAGTTTCTCAACTAAATAACCACTTTTTGGGAAGCAGTGTGCTTCCACTCTCCCTTTCGTTGCTATGGTAGTCTTCATTCGCTAAGGACAGAACGAAAGTCGTTCCCAAAGCCACGAATGTTTCACAGTGTTCTGCATTATTCTAAGAGCTCGCCATCTATCCACTGATCAGGCGTTGTTTCGGTAGGTTTCATGTGCTAAAGACACCGAAATGGGCAACCCCGTATTCATAGCCTACAAAGTGAGCAGGTATTGTTTTGCAGTAAATATTTTGAAAAGAGATATTTGTTTCGAAGCAAACTGATATGAGTTGGCTATAGAAAATGCTAAAGTACTTGAAATTTATGCTTTTCAATCGCAACTACTCTGCTTAATTTGTGGTACGATAAGAGGAGTTGACGGTTAAATGCTGGCAAGAATGTTGACGTCAAGGAACGAACGATAATATGACTGGTTGGCGGTGCATGCTGATTCCGTTTGAAGAGGAAGATGTTTCATTTTGCAATGATGAGCGGTAGCAAACGATTGACTTTTGCGGGGCAGTGTGCGCGATTTGTGTATGATAAGGAGGCTGCTGTGCAGTTAATGAAGCCGAAGGGTTTGATCCACCAGCACAGAACGTGCCCCCGTTGTACTAGATCTACGGTCTTGCTGCATAGGAATGACTGAGACAATGTGCGCTGGCGGTGTTGCCGTAAAGAGTGACGCAAGAAGCTTTCAGTAATGTAACGTAGTAATGGGCCAGCGAATACTTCGTTGTTCATTGTAGTGGTGTTTAGGGTATGAGCAGCCCGTTGGGATAATGCTGTTTATTCATGCGGGCGTGGTCTGACAAGATGACGAGTCTTGCATTCTGAAGGCAACGTTTGACATGAGCGCTAAAGTGGCGATTAAGTTGAACGCAGGGATGAGGTATGTTGCAGAGGAGTGGGTGTTGAAAAATACTGTGCCTGTGGGACCTTGTTCCCAAGGAGAAGTACAACCGGAGCCAGGTGCTTCCACAGGCTTGGGTCGTCGGTGGCGTGTGCCAGGAGACGGGTCAGTGCTTCCTTCCCCGTGTAGCAGATCGGTCCGCCGCTACGCTTTTCATTGTCATAAGAGAGAATGTGGCGGCTGGATCGAGTGTAGTCACGGATGAATGGTGGGGATACTATCGTTTGTCAGATGAGCAATACACGCACTTACGTGTGTATCACTCGATCAGCTTTATTGAACCAGTGAGAGGTGCTCATACGCAGAACGTAGAATCCCTCTGGGCCCACGCCAAGCAGGGAAACAAACCCCGGCGCGATACACACCGCACGCAGGTGGACTCGTATTTATGCGAGTTCGTCTGGCACTGACGATTCATCCTGGATGAACACTCTTTCGAAGACACCCTCTGCGCCATTTCAGAGCTTTAGCCGCCGCGTTAGGAGTGCATGGCGCTATGTGCTCCTTTTTGTGGCGAAGTATAGCTATTGCTACGTTTGCACAGGCTTACGAGCAGTGAACATCTGTGGAAGGTTGGGAAAGACGATGGGGAAGTACTTGCGATGTTCTGCTGAAAGTAATCATCAGTCTTCATATTAGAATGTCGTTTCGTGGCCAAGTCCGTCAAGTTCGTGCAAAAGTTGGCTCTCTTTCATTGCGTCGGCCGTCTTGCGACTAAGTCTTTTCTGATTCTTGAAAAACAGTCTTGTCGATAGTGGCGGCATCTATAAGATGTATCTTCTGATTTCCTAGAATAGGACCAAATCGGCGGTGGCTTCACCTGCCGTTAGCCATTTCTGATTTGCTCAGAATATGGCAAAATCGATGACCATTCATAATCCAACGGGGTAAATGCATTTTTATGCGAAACCAATACTCAAACACGGTAAACCACCCGTTCGATAAAGCGTTTATTTCCAAAAAACGCTAAACGCAGAGCTTTCGCGTACAACACATGTACCCGTCATCAGTGCATAAATCCAAAATTCGTCGACTGCCCAGTCAGTCAATGGCTCAGCAAGCTCCTCCGCTCGACCATCCGGGCTGGCGCATCAGCTATCAGGTACTACTCTTGTACCCGTCAAGCGTCAGTCGCCCGCCCAGTCAGTCCTGCAGAGAGCGAGCATCCCCACCGACCGACCAGGACAGTGACGCAACTACAAATGAAGTTGTAGTTGCGTCACTGTCCTGGTCGGTCGGTGGGGATGCTCGCTCTCTGCAGGACTGACTGGGCGGGCGACTGACGCTTGACGCATCCGTCACAAAGAAGCAAACAAGAAGCAACCGATCTTACCTGTGCGCTCTGTTCACGTACTCATCGACTGATGATGGCTGTCCTTTTCGCCGACAGCTGGGGGTAGCAGCTAAGAACTGCTATGGCTATTTAGTGGTTTCAGACTTGATGTGATCCGTTTCTGCATCCCCACTTTCAATTTTCCATGACTTTGCTACATGCAATGTTTTACCCAATCATCATTACTATAGCGCATGTGAAGTCGACGAATCAAAGAAGGCGACAGTAGCGCCGCCGAGAGGGGAGCTGAGATTAGACAGTGCCGATTAATTGACCATAAGATTGGAAGGGATGCAATGCTTAGTACGAATACTTGTAAATAATGACCAAGTCATTATGCACGACAATCATTTGAAACGGCGCTTCACTCCTCCTCCATGACTTACGGCATAAATCATTGTCGTAAAGATAGTTCAACTAACTGCAGGATAGCCAGTGCAAAAATGTCAGTTGCCATATTTGCTAAGAGTGGTCAGTCATGGGAATTGTAAGACTGGTCAGCACAGGGTAAACAAGACCGACTGATTTAAACTTAGTGATGTTAGACGTCAATTCTTCATTCATATACTTCAGACTAATCTATCATAGGATAACGAAAGTGAGCATTTCTATGAATTATGCAACAAATGCACATTCTTATACTTTCACATTCTTTTCCGTCCGTTCTTATTATCAATATTTGCAATTGCGGCTATTAGAGCCACGGTGCAGTCTGCCAACTTCATCGGTATTCGCACCCCGTATCAGTCACAACATTCCCGCCCACATCAGAACATGTTTCCATGAGGCAGAAGCTTTTATTACGCTTCAAATATTAGGAATTAGCATGTTACGAGCTGACTCTGTCCATATACCATTCTAAAAAATTACGGAGGAGTTTATACAAGGGTCCGCGGGGCACGTCAATTTCTTTATCTATCTGATACAACTTGTTGTAAACATCTTTGAAGGTGAATTCGTGTTCTTCTGATTGAAATGGAAGAATGATGCCGTACAGTGTCCATAATCCATCATGTAGGCACACCAGCGGTGTACCCTTGTACTGAAAATTATCGTAACAATCTACCGGCACGATGCGCGAATGGTCATCTTACATGCGTTACTTCGGTTTTGCTTGTTATGTTATGAATTTTGAAGAAAGTGGTTCCGTTAGCATTGTCCATGCTCATTGGATGAGCCATTAAGGCGGTTTCCTTCAGTTGAACTTTCGAAATACCTAAACAGGAAATTGGTTAAGAAGCCTGCTTTAGGAAAAACACTAAATTGGCAGTGCGTTTGCTTTAAGGCTGCGTCTTATTGCAGTATTACCGTGACTTCCATCTTCAGCTCTTTCTATTGAATAGCCTGCGAGGAGGCACGGTGAGTTCCGTGGGGGTGTGCTTTGTCTGGGCAGACACACAGGCTTCACGTGTTCGTTGAAAGACACTTCCGGGTCGAAAAAAGCAAACGCGAGATCCTCGAAAGGAGAGCCCTTAGTGTGAAATAAACCAAGCACATCCATGGTTCTTGTGTGATTTCCATCTAATCGTCCATCAGGGCCAATACCAACCACCAATTTCCTCTTAGTGGAATTTATTTTTCTATAATAATATTAATTGCTGTCGTTCATCAGAGAGTAGGTTCCGTGAAATTTTGGTCAGTCCAATTAAATCCCGTAACGTTGAGCATGGGGCTCCTTCTAAAGGGTTGCTGTATCGTTATATATATTTCTGTTTGAGAAAGGTGACAGAAGAAGCCATGGGGACACCTTCATTATCTATAATGGGTAGAAGCAAGGCTTCCTAAACCTGCTACCGGTTGGGATCCTAATTTAAAAAAATAGCAGATCACATTCAGAACATTTGTGGTAAGCAAACACCAGGTTTGTAACAGGATTTATTCTCATTTCGTAAAATATGTACGGTGTATATCCTGTTCATATACACCGTACATTTGTGGTATATAACCGGATATACACCGTACATTTGTGGTTCTTTATTTCGTAAACGACCTCAGAGACTCAGGCGATACCGACCGAACATCGCCAGCGAGAGTGAATCAATGACCCACCACTGCTTTAAACCCATCACTGCTTAACTCTCATCGACTTTAAACACCGCTATCAACCTTACATCTAACATCTACCGGAATCATCTCTTACAGCACTCAGGACTGGAAAGTTTGCTGACTGCATCTGGCATGACTAGAAAATTCTGGCAGCTCTGAATATTATCTTACGTTCGCCTATATCGTTTATATGTAGTACATGCGTTATCGCATCAGGAACAGCACAACGCTAAACCTGAGGGCAAGTAGTCGTAGCGAAGAAGTGAACTGAATTCTTGGGTGTGCATGTGATGCCTGACGCTCGAAGTATTACGAAAGCAACACGACCGTAGACATCGTTTTCTGCCCTTACCTAAGCCTAAACCATAAAATAAGAGACATGTCTCCCTTTTAACTTACGAAGGCAACAGAACCATAGGCATCGTTTTCTGCCCTTACCTAATCCTAAACCATAAAATAAGAGACATGTCTCCCTTTTAACTTATGAAGGCATCTTACAAAGGCTCTTGAAGTTTACCATCGCTAATGCATCTCGGCGCCCTCTTCGTAGCATTTTATATCAACGTTCGGCAACAGAAACGTCATTAGCGCCCCCAGCGCCCCCTAGCGACATGATAATCAAGTAGGGGGAACGAAACAGAGAATACCCCTAGCTTGTTCTGAAAGCTTCGAGATCTGCAAGTGTTGTGCTCGGACTCCTTTACCTAATAACTAACCCATCCATTCGTTGGTAGGGCGTAGTTACGTTTAGTTTCAGACACATAACCAACGGGAAGAAACCGTAGAAAAAACGTTTCAACCGAATCTCCCGTTACAATGGATCCTGTTTTCAACAAACGTTGTCATAGTATTGTAGCGATATTACGGCTTTATTGTTGACCCTGATTATCGCTACCGTGAAAAAAGTCGTATACACATCAGAACTTATAATCTTTAGAACTATGATTGTCCCAGCGCGATCGGCACGTGGAAACGTTCGCGGAGTAGATTAATTCTGTAAATTACTCATTTCCATAAATTAACTTATATACCATAATCACAAACATTGAAACAACAGTTCTGAATATCACTACCTGTTTTATTAAATTTTTTAAGGTACCAACACGAAAATCTCCATGGATGGAGAGTAGGCTATTACTTTTATTTTTAAAAGCCCGTAACCTGATTTTCGTCAGTAGAGGATTCTTTTCATTGTTTCCTACTTCCTCTATCTAGTCATGTACCCTCATGTTTGCAACGTCAATATTTGTTGTGGTCGTTGTATTCTGACCCAAGTAATTGCTACGACGAAAGTAACAGGGAAAGCGTAAGTCTCAACTGGTCGGGAAAAGAAATTCGAATTCCAAAACCTGTTTCCGCGTAGCAAGAACTTACAGTCTGTTAGGTAATGAATGAACAGAACTCTAGAAACTGCGCTAAATGTCCATACCCGTAGCATGAGAGGGACAATACCGCAAAGTAGCTTGTATTCCGCCTGAATGACGGAAGAAGTATGGCAGGGCAATGTTCATCACCACCTTCTTCTACCAGAAGAGCCATCCATGGGTGATGAGCAGCATCCGCATCATGCTCGTTTACTGCTGAGTTAACATTCGGTCGCGAAACTCGTCCACAACCAACCACATCCCACGGGGAATAGGACCGGCAATTCACAAACTGAAAAACCGTCTTTGAAGCATTGCACGCAGCATCTTCCGATGTGGTTATCGCTATGTAAACTGATCATTGCTAGTCTGCTTTTTTCGAAATTTGCGGAAATGTGAATTCTGTTCATTGGCCAAAATTTTTCAGGCGGAGTGCCACCGTTCATTCAAGAAGCTGATTACAATGGTTTGTTGATTGGTGTTGAATACTGAATAGTAGATTTTAATGAATCACGTAATAATCAGACGACAGACGCAACTAGCTTCCTTCGGCCTATCTAAAGTTTATGTCGAACTGTCCTCTTCAACAAACCACGGAATTTAAATGAAGGGGCATGCAAAACGATTTTAATAATATAAAGAAACAGCATGAAGCTGTTACTGTTAATCATATTTAAGCAAACCTGTTGTTGCAAAGGTTCGAATCGTTAAATCATTGCAAACTCTGGGTGCAGTGATTTGGCACTTGCAACGGGCAACGCATCTTTTCATACGATAACTGCTTAGTGCTTTAAAGAAAGGGAAAGAGGAACATTTATTGCTGTTTTCACTGTGACTTTGACGTTAGAAACTATGTCCTTATGTATGGAATTGAAATTAATATAGTTTATGCACGGTATCCACCCCGTTTTTCGTAAAAAGCTTTATTCAAAAAAGCTTTTCAAATGCGAGCTTCCGGGTACCCCCTGTACCCATCATCATGCTAAACAACAATTATTATGCCAACTGCCTAGTCAGTCAACGATTCAGCCAGCTCCTCATCCAGACCATCCGGGCTGGTGAGAACAACGATCAGGTACTATACCTGTACCTCTCAAGTGTCCGTCACCCGCCTAGTCAGTCCTGCCGAAGAGCTAGCTTCCCCACCGACCGACCTGGACAGTGGCACAGCCTAAAATTATAAAAAATAAATGAAGAATTTTCATGGAATTGAAATTTTTAGTTTATTTGCAATTGTATATAAGCGGGACGCGCAGTAAGGGTTTTGCATTGTGTGACAGCTGAGCAGGTAACAATAAGTTTAATTCTCTGCCTAACGTAAGGATTGCAATAAAGCTATTTATATTAAACGTTTTGAAAAGCTGAAAGTGATTCGAGCGCGATTTACAACTGTCCTGTTGTTCTCTTCTGTCTAATGTAAGCCATGGACGTGTTAGGGTGACCAGTTGCAGTAAGGATCAAACAAAAAGGACGGTCGGGACCAGATTGGCTGTGTGTGTGTGTGTCGAGTGCCTATTAAACGTGGGGTCTTGTCTGTTATCTGGACAATGTACAGTAATCGTGACCTAATTACGTAACATATTGTTCTGATTGCGAGTGCATTCCGGCGCGTGAGTGCTGGCGACTGTGGCGCTACCTTCCACCGCCAGCACGTAGCCGCATGTGTTTTCGCAGTGGGGTGAACGGTGCGCATAGCGGCGGCGCGCAGTCGCCTTTTCCGAACAACACATAGCACAAGCAAGGTATTGTTCTAAATGACGAGCAAGTTATAGTCCAGATAACAGACAAGACCCCTAACTTTATTTGTCAAAGAACAGTCTGTTGGAGGATGAACTTCAATGCTTTAGTCTCCCTCACGCAGTTTTTTCTGTACTTTTCTATTGCCTAGAAGATCAGAAACTATTGAAATGTATTGCGGACCATTCCGTTTATCGACACGAAAAAAGTACTAAATAGATCTCAGTTTAAAGTTAGTGGAACGGAAATGTTTTAAAAAGTATGTTGGTTTTAAAAGTCCATTTTAAATTGAGCAATAGTTTATGTAATGTCTGCATTATCTTCTGTTAACCGTCGTCTTTTATGATGCGTTCTACCTGTTTCGACCTCTGAAGAAAGGACCAGTGGAGTCTTGAAAGTCGATTGGATTTTTTCTGACAAATTGGAGTAAAATCACGAGCTCCCTTCAACACTTGGCTAATTAATGCCGCTCATATATTGATAGGTTGATGACGGAGCACGTCGGCAGAAAACTACATGTGCAGTCAGTTGACGAAACTGAATGATGTTTAATAAATATAACTGGGTGCAACCATCACGCTTCATCTTTTTCATATTTATGCACCATTCATCTCTGCGAAGGACTAATCATATTGGAGTAAATGATGATTTAGTCTGACAGTGTTAGAACGTCCCCATTTCACCTTATACCTATCCGCTAGCTCTGCAGTAAATATGTCATACAGGATTGGAGGATAGTTCAAATAGTCGAAAAAACAGATACTCAAGAAGTAGCATTGACTGAACACGCAACTCATTGTGAATCATGAATTGCCCTTTTGATATATCTTAGCATCCCTGCTTAGTCATGCGTACCATCCCTTGCTGTTGGTAATCAAGAGGTTACAAGAAGCTAATGAAGATATACCGTGGTCAAACTTCCGATCACAATCAGAAAAGTCGTTGATACGGGGAACACCATACTGTGCGCAGTGTGAGCTCCTTTCTCTGCTAGAATATTTATACTGTCAACCGTGGATATTTGCTGCCGAGATTGGAGGCTGGAATAATATCCACTGATTTGATCTGCTGAGAGGATACATGATTTGTAAACTGTCTTTCTTCTCTTTCGTCATTGTCACCAAGGAAATAAATGGCAATGCCCGTACGAAAGATTTAATGTTTGTTCGGAGCTTTCAGTACTGTCACGTTCCGTCGTCAGCGTAAGGTAATCAGCGCTGGGCGTGCTGACTGAGAACGAGTCATTCACCGAGTCAACAAACGATTGAGCCGTCGTCAGCGAGTCATTCACCGAGTCAACAAACGATTGAGCCGTCGTCAGTCGTTTGAGCACGGTCCTTACGCTGACGACGGAACGCAACATTTCCGGAAGCTTCGAACCAACATTAAATCTTTCGAACGGGCATTGCCATACAAATTCATATGAAAACATACGTACCCTTTCCAAAGCTGACTTCATTTACTGCATCAATAAAACTACAATTCAAGCGTCTTCTTACCCACTCACCCTATCACCGAATGGTTAATGTAAATGATTTTAATCCCATAAGCGCAATGGATCGGTACACTTGCGCCACAGCTTTAGGTGGCCACAAGGTCGCGTTCGTTTCTCGACTGCAGAAATTGTCAGCTGATCTTCCTGCCCAGCGCTGATTGCCTACAGCATCCCCATTCGAAATTATTTTCTTTTAATACCTTATTTTAAACGTCTTACGTGTTTTGCGTGAACGTTCGTTCTGTCGTAGATTTTACAAGCGGCGTTCATACAGCATACATTTATTCACAAGCACCATTGTAGTCCATCTTACGTCAACATTATGTAACGTGTCGATCTTTGGCACTGAAAAACCTGTTCAGTTCGCATCTTTTATTGATGGTCAAAAACGCGAAGGGCATATGCGGAGCTGTCGTATCTCCCCTGGATCCGTCTTCAGCGCTTGTGTGCCGACTGTGCAGTCAGTCAGTGGGTCCGCATGTTCCAGTGGTCGGTCGGAGGGAATACAAGTTCCACTGCAAGACTGGCTGGGCGAACGACCAACGCTAGACGAATCAAGGCTCGACCTGATAGCTGACTTCGTTTGCTCGGATGGTCGAGCGGAGGAACTTGTAGACCCACTGACTGACTGCGCAGTCGGCACACAAGCGCTGCAGACGGGTCCAGTGGAGATCCGAAAGCTCCGCATATGCTTTTCACGTTTTTGGCCATCAATAAATGATGCGCACTGAACGTGTTTTTCCGTGACAAAGATCGACGTACTTTCTGTACCCGTTACGATTACAAATTCTTGCAACACTACGCAACAGCAGAATATGTACACACATTAGCTACACACACGCGAAAAAGAATCTATACAATCACTGGAATGAGCCAATATTGCACTATTTGTTACACAATCTTGTTGAATGGGTCGTCACCGGGTCTGAGTCTCCGGTGCCATGCGAACTTGCGCAAGTACGAGTCCAAGATAGACCTATGTTCCGCATCAGGCTTCGTTCTCACGTTTTCCCTGGGCCCATTGGGACTCCACAGCCTATGTATGAGCACCCGGCTCATTGAACGAAGTCTGCGGAATGGTTTACACGCACATGCGTGCAATCCACATACGACAGCCTGCGGTATCCCCACCATCCGCCGCTGATGATGGTCGACCCAGGTGCCACGTTCTGTCTCGTACCAGAAAACCGTATAGTAGCTGAACTATCCCGGATAGGCACCAGGAAGCATTCAACGGTTTCTCGGCACGCATTACCGAAGATACACTGCTAAACAAAGGGTTTTTGAACACGGGGTAAGATCTCATTTTTATTGACAAAACACGGTTTCGTCAACCCGTGAAATTACACAGTTAACTTACGGCGCTTTCGAGAACTCCTCACGTTCTCGTCTTCAGCGTAACAAATAAAGAACAGAAGTTGTACCTTGTTAGAAACTTCACTTTAAACTCTCCGGTTCAGTGGTATTTTAAAGAGGAAATTTGTTTAAACCAACCATGTTGCTTTTTTAACTTCTAATTTCACATAGGCAACACCCAGTTAAGGAAGTCACCAAATTCCAAATATCACTAACCATATATCCGTCATCTCTATTGTAGCATTGGTTATGGCGAATAAACAGTGCTTCCTTTATCTTCCTGAGAAAGTAATTGTTCTCATTGCAAAGTGTCATAACCCTCAAGCTGTCATCCGGTTCTGGGCAGCTTACTACATGCTCAACGACCGAGAATCCATTAATATTACATTACATTCAGACATGATTTCATTTGGATCTTTCGTTTGTGGTCTTCCACGTGTCGTAACCGGTTAACCTCTAAGTCTTTTCTCCGCGTTTCGAAACCTCTTTATACCTGCCAAATGTTGACCAAATCTGAACTTTACACTGTGTCCGGTTCACCAAAATATGAAGCCCCACAACCACATTTGATGAGATACACCGTACCTGATTTATCTTCCAGTTCGGGTTTTTTAATGTCACCGCGAAGTATAGATCTCAAATCATTCTGGCTGTTGAAAACCACCTGAACCCCCATTACTCTTAATCTTCTTCGAATACATTCGCCTATTCCTTGATAGTAGGGAATAACGATTCTTGTAGATTTCTCCTGGCACTCTCTTGGGGTGGACGAATGGCGTCTCCATTTATCAATTCTTCTGTCTAGGTATCTATAGGTGAGCCATTCTGGGTAGTTATTCCGTAGCAACATGAATGTAATGTTCTTAATTTCATCCCACAAGAATTCTTCACTGCAAACATTCAGAGCTCTGTCTACCATTCCATTTACTATCACTTTCTTTACGTCTATAGGCTGGCTTGAAGCACAATTATGGTATATACTTGAGTGTGTCGACTTTCTGTAAACTTTTAAGTTCACTATTACTTCTTATTACAGGGACATTGAAGATGGGGTGCATGGTAACGGGGCGTTCGGTTGGCATGTTGGATGGTTGCCACGGTTAAACCCGTTGTAATCACGTTTTACAGAAGCACAGCAAACGTGATTACAACGGGTTTAACCGTGGCAACCATCCAACATGCCATTACAGGGACATCCAGGAAAGGAAGTTTCCTTCCTTCTCTTTTTCCATGGTGAAAGTAATTTCGTTCGGAAAAATGTTGTTCATATGGGCAAGTAAAGTGTCTTCAATTCCTCTCCTTATGATAGCGAAAATGTCATCTATTAATACATAACTTTTGAGAAACTTAAGATCGTGTTCCTCAAACCCAGTTCCGAACGCCTTTCTTTCCAATTCTTCATGGAAGATTTGGAAAGAAAGGCTCAATCTTCATGGAAGAATCAAAAACAGCATACTTTTTCGCATAGTTTGAACTGCAACCGCGTCGGCGTTTCCAACGCGAATCGGAAAAAAACTCAGCCGCAAAACGCGTGAAAATTTAAGAGTACCGTACTTTCGCGCACACTTGAAGGACTTTCTTGGGCAGAGCGGGTTTTATGGGCTGTTCACACCCTAAACACCATTACAATTAGCAACAAACTATTCGCAAACTGATTACTACCTTGGAACCATGTTCCTGTTTTCGCTGACATCTCTTTTCAGCATGACTTCCCACCGCACGTCCTCACGGTCTACCGTCGACCGCAGGACCATGTTTCTTCCACACCGTGGGCAGATCCTTCGATTGTGTATTATGCCCCTTGCTTGTATGAACTGCACAGCAGCCATTTCATCGTTGGCAAACCGCGCACAGACCTGGGTGAAGTTCAACCGCATTGTACTAATTCTCGCAAAATGAAACATCTTTCAGGTATTTTCTGTTCGCTGCCCTCCTGGAGGGCGCTCTCCTCGACGCGGACCACAGAGCAAACAGGTATGACAGGTGATCGAAGACGCGATAACAAGCGCAGTGGTACTCGAACGTTAGTCCCAACGTTCAGCTGACCCTGTGCCTACCATGTTAAGTCGGGAGAGCCCATCTCAAGTGCGTGCCGGTGCAGAAATGCTAGAGAAGGGACAATGCATACGTCAACGCGGTCCGCGCAGCAAACAAGCATGACAGGCGATCGAAGATGCGATAACAAGCGCAGTGGTACTCGAACGTTAGTCCCAACGTTCAGCTGACCCTGTGCCTACCATGTTATGTCGGGAGAGCCCATCTCATATATGTATATACATATATACATTATGTATATACATATATATATATATATATATATATATATATATATATGTATATATGTATATATATATACAGGAGACAATCCGTATCCGCACTTTCCAACGAAAGCATACGGAATTTGATTATGCGCGGTATGTCCCGGAACCAATTACCGCGTACGCGGAGGGCCTACTGTAATGTGTTCGATTCAAGTTTCTCAACTAAATAACCACTTTTTGGGAACCAGTGTGCCTCCACTCCCCCTTTCGTAGCTCATTCGCTGAGGACAGAACGAAAGTCAATTCCCGAAGCCACGAATGTTTCACAGTGTTCTGCATTATTCTAAGAGTTCGCCATCTATCCACTGATCAGGCGTTGTTTCGGTAGATTTCATGTGCTAAAGACACCGAAACGAGCAACCCCGTATTCATAGCCTACAAAGTGAGCAGGTATTGTTTTGCAGTAAATATTTGGAAAAGAGACATTTGTTTCGAAGCAAACTGATATGAGTTGGCTATAGAAAATGCTAAAGTACTTGAAATTTATGCTTTTCAATCGCAACTACTCTGCTTAATTTGTGGTACGATAAGAGGAGTTGACGGTTAAATGCTGCCAAGAATGTTGACGTCAAGGAACGAACGATAATATGACTGGTTGGCGGTGCATGCTGATTCCGTTTGAAGAGGAAGATGTTTCATTTTGCAATGATGAGCGGTAGCAAACGATTGACTTTTGCGGGGCAGTGTGCGCGATTTGTGTATGATAAGGTGGCTGCTGTGCAGTTCATGAAGACGAAGGGTTTGATCCACCAGCACAGAACGTCCACCCGTTGTAGTAGATTTACGGTCTTGCACATCGTTCCAGTCATTCCTATGCCGCAAGACCGTAGATCTACACCACCTGTCAATGATGGTTGATCACGTAAGTAGGACTAGGTTAACATGGGTGGTCTTGTTTGTCGGCGAAATTGTAAATAGGACTACCACACTACTTAGACAAAGCAGCTGTTGTGCCATCATCTCCTGACCAATGATGGCTACTTATCGACACGTGACCCTTTCCCGGCCCTACAAAGTACCCTCTCGCAAAAATTCCTGCGCATTTCTACTGCTTCATCGTCGGTTTTGAACCTATCGTTTTCTATAATGTCAGAGACAGAACAGATGGCCTTCGCGCAGATGTACCCTGTGTATTTCAGTTACGCAACTGCAGCCGACGCCTTCATGCAGGCGAATGGAACAGTTTATCGGGAGAGGATATACCTGTGCGGAAAAGATATGGTGCTGGACCTGAACCACGCATCTGCTCATGGAGGTGCACATGGAGAGCTTGCCGCGAAGAGCTGAAAAAATGGAGAATTCGAAAAAAGTGGACAATTTGAAATAGGTGGACAATATTGAATATACTGTTTGTACGAACGGGTGTGGTAGTTGTCATAACTGAAATTTACTTACTTAATGTTTCAACCCGTTGAAGCTAAGAGAAATACAGCTTTATTTGAGTAGCTGTCGGGAATGAACCTTGCCCGTCCTCAGCGCAAAGCGTAATGGCGACGAAACAGTAAATCGGGATGTTATTGGTAGTGACCAATCAGGAAGTGACCTTAGCTAAATAAGGCAGGGAAAATTAAGTAGGGCGGTCATCATGATTTCTCCTAAGGCGTAAAGGAAAGTTAGGAAAGGCACATCCGGTTCGCTCATCCTTGATTCAAGGAACAACAATTCGAAGAAAGGACGATGGGGCCCCATAACTCGTCTACTTCCAAACCATTGTCCCTGTTTATAGTTGTGTTATGTCGAATGTAAAGAGCTTCCTTTATTTTTCTCGTCCTGTAATGGTTATCCACGCAAAGGACTTCAGGGTAGATCGTATTAGAGCAGGTAGCCACGTGCTGTGCCACAGCTGAAGCCTTCATGCATAGTGTTATTATCGTAGCCGGTTCCAGAGTTTGTGGTCTTCCTCTACGCCTCGTTTGTATACCCTCTGACCTGTTTTTGGCATTCAGGTAACGTGTTAGACAGTTCATGTGTTCCTTAAGACGGTGTTTCATGGAATATCCAGTTTCGCCAATGTAGGTTGCGCCACAGTCGCATTTTACTGCGTATACCACTCCTGGTCTTTCTTCTAATGGAATGGTGACCTTGTCATTTCTGAGAATGGCTCTAATATTTGGTGCGCTTTTAAAGAAAATTCAGAAATTGGCCGATTTCCCCAGTCTGATCAGTTCTTTTCCCAGGCCTTTGAGATACGGTATGTTAAGAATGATAGGGCTTCTGGTACTCGTGTGCATGATATGTCCAGGATTCAGTCTCTCCTGAATGGTGGAACGTATAAGTTGGGTAGGATAATCGTTGTTTTCCAAAGTCTGGGAAAACAGGGGATAATTCATGTTCAAGAAATTCAGGATCACATATGCCTATCGCTCTGTTCACTAAAAACGTCACAACGCCTTTCATCACCAATCTCGCATGGTGGGAGCAAATTTTTACTGTCAGAATGGGTCTGTTTCCTGTAGATCGGTGTTTTCAGTGTACCGTGTGATCTCATAATTAATAAGTCCAAAAAAGGCAATTTATTGTCCACCTCTTTCTCTATTGTAAACGAAATCTGGTTAGGGAATGCGTTATTTAGTACTTCCAAAGATTGGTCTTCTTTTACATTTTCCCATAATGGCAATTTTTCCCATAAATTTTGGAAAGATGAGGATCTGACGTCTCATCGATGAAAGTCCTCGTAATGGATTTAAGTGATTTTCTCACGTACACGGTTGGATCTGAAGGTAGCTGAATATATGTTCCTTTTTTGGAAATGTCATCAATCTTTTTATTATACTCTTTCTTGTCGAGTAGAACCCCACGTTTTCTTTGTCAGCTTTGGTGATAACTAGGTCTTTGTGAGATTAAAATTTTTTTAGAATTCTTCTTTCCATCACGGCTAAATTGGGTTGATAGATGCATCTGTGTCTTATTAGTAAATTTGAGACGGCCCGCTTGATACGGGAAGCATGGTCGTGGGCAATAGGTGATACACTGCTCTCGACACACGCAATGAGGTCTAGCCAAGCAGCGGCTGCAGGAGTAAAGACTAAGTTCAACCTTTTCGCCACTACCCGTTTTTGGTTAACGCTTGAAGGAGGGGAACTAAGGTTAACCATCGCCTTGTCCAGTTCTCGGTCATGTGAGAAGCCAGATCTATTGAAGGTCCAACTTCTTGAGAAGAATAGACAGTCGAAGTACTTTTTGGAAATACTAAGGAGAAGACTCCTTGTTGACTAAGAAGTTGGAGACTTTTTGGACTACTAAGAATAGACTTGTTTGGAAGTACTAAATAATGCGTTCGCTAACCAGATTTCGTTTACAGCAGCGAAAGAGGTGGACAACTGATTGCCTTCTTTGGACTTACTAATTAAAGAATAAGCAGTTCCTTCTGAGATTTCAATTCTATTAGAATTCTTCTTTCCATCACGGTTAAATTGGGTTGGTAGTTGCATCTACGCCTTATTAATAGATTGGAAACGGCACACTTGATACGGGACGCTTGTTCTCGGCCAACAGATGATAGACTGTCCTCGACACCAGCAATGAGGTCTAGCCAAGGAGGGGCTGCAGGCGTAGGAACAAAGTTCAACCCTTTCGCCAGTACCCGTCTTTGGTTAGCACTTAAAGGAAAGGAACTAAGGTTAACCACTGCCTTGTCCAGTTCTCGGTAATGTGGGATGCCAGATCTGTTGAAGGTCCAATTTCTTGAGAAGAATAGGCTGTCGAACTTCCTTTTTAGGCGTTGAGCTTGTGATCGGCAAACTCGGAGAACGTTAAACCCAATATTGGATACATGTTCCAAAAAATGAGCTCCACTTAGCTAACGTTGCAGTCTCCCCAGCACGTTACTGTACTGTGATCTCCACAGCGCTGAAGTGAGCGTATGGTGCCTAATAGTACCATGGAGAAGGGCAAAACCGGTTGAGAGGAGTATCCTTGAAACACGAGTGTGTTGGCGTGGTGCCAGTGTAAGCGAAAGCAATTCAGAACAAGTCCAAATTCCCGACACTTGAGAAGGAACGTCGAGGATAGACTAGCATCTGTTGGCCGCGAACAAGCGTCCCGTATCAAGTGTGCCGTTTCCAATCTATTAGGTCGTTGCATAAGTTTTTGCTGTTTTGTTAGCTCTTAGGTTTGATAGTGTTTTATTCTTGCTTGTATGTTTTTTTCCGGGAAAATGATATAATATTTTGTAGCTCTTTTTTCAACCTATCGATTGATCGTATTTCATTTGCATAAGCTCGTTAGCCTGTTGTTCTTTTACCGGTGAAAGTGAGGATGAACAAGACGGTAATTCGGGGAGTTTTGCTTTACGAGTTCAAGCAAGGCACTAAAGCTGCGGTAGCTGCTCGGAAAATTAATATGACATTTGGCAGTGGTACTCTTGGCGTCGGTACAGCTCGGTGGTGGTTTCGCAAGTTTCATAGTGGGAACGAGAGCCTTGAAGATAATGACCGTAGTGGGAGACCCAGTGACCTTGATGAAGACCAATTAAGGACCATTGTTGAAGAGGACCCACGGAGATCAACTTCAGATATCGCAGAAAAACTAGGCGTTCACAAAACAACGGTTAGTCGTCACCTCCAACGAATTGGGAAGAGGAAGAAGCTGGACCAATGGATACCTCATGAACTGACCGAGATTCAAAAGTTGCGCCGTTTCGAGATTTCATCAATGCTCCTTTTGCGCAACAAAAACGACCCTTTCTTGGCACGAATTGTTACCTGCGATGAAAAGTGGATATTGTACGACAATCGGCGGCGATCATCGCAGTGGCTGGATAAAGGTGCGGCTCCCAAACGTTTTCCCAAACCGGATGTCCACCAAAAGAAGGTAATGCTTACTGTTTGGTGGTCAGCAACCGGTATTATCCACTACAATATCCTCAAGCCTGGTGAAACAGTTACTGCGCAGACATACTGCAGCGAACTGGAAAAAATGCATGAAAAATTACAGCGTACACGTCCTGCATTGACAAATCGGAAGGGTCCAATTCTGCTGCACGACAACGCCAGACCCACGTTTCACAAATGACAGTCCAGAAACTGCACCACCTGGGCTATGAAACTCTTCCTCACCCACCGTACTCACCAGATCTGTCGCCCACGGATTATCATATTTTCAAGCACCTGGATCACTTCCTGAGTGGGAGACAGTTTAAAAATCAAGAGGAAGCAAAAACTGCCTTCGAGCAGTTCATTGCCTCTAAGACTCCGGACTTCTACGCTACTGGAATAAATGCCTTAGCGAGTCGTTGGCAGAAATGTGTAGATTGTGATGGTTCTTATTTCGATTAATAAAGTTTATTCTTTGCCGAGATATTTAGCTTTAAATTTGCGGGTTGAAAACAGCAAAAACTTATGCAACGACCTAATATTAATAAGACATAGATGCATCTATCAACCCAATTTAACCGTGATGGAAAGAATTCTAAAAAAATTGAAATTTCAAAGAAAGAATTGAAATCTCAGAAGGAACTGCTTATCACCAAATCTGACAAAGGAAACGTGGTGATTCTACTCGACAAGAAAGAGTACAACAAAAAGATTGATGACATTTTCAAAAAAGGAACATATATTCAGCTACCTTCATATCCAACCGAGCACGTGAGGAAATCACTTTTATCCATTACGAGGACTTTCATCGATGAGACGTCAGATCCTAATCTTTCCAAAATTTCAAGTCACCTACGTTTTTCTTCCAACTATAGATCCCCTGAACTATACGGTCTACCTAAGATACATAAAACTTTGCGACATTCCTTTGCGGCCTGTAATAGCATCTGTTAACAGTGTTACGACAGAGTTATGTGTCTACTTAAAGAACATAATCAAGCCCCTTACGGGTAAAGAAAGTTCATATGTTAACAATAGCATATCATTCGTAAGGGAGGTAAAGAGATTTCAGATCTAGTGAGTTACGATGTGAAAGACCTTTTCACTAGCATCCCGATGGAATACACTCTCGATGTTGTGCAGTTATTGTTCGACAATGACATCCAGCTCTCCAGCAGAACAAAATTGAACCCTTATCAGATCACGAAGTTACTGTCCTTCTGCATGTCAGAGGGAAACTACTTTCGGTTTGAAGACAAGTTCTTCAAACAACACAGCGGCGCTCCGATGGGCAGCCCACAGTCTCCGGTACTTACAGAAGTGTTCATGGAGGGTCTTGAAAGAAAGGTTTTTACCTCGATTAGTACCATCGTCAAGGCTAAGTTCTTTAAAAGGAACGTTGAGGACGTTTTTGCCATTATGGGAAAATGTAAAAGAAGACCAATCTTTGGAAGTACTAAATAACGCATTCCCTAACCAGATTTCGTTTACAATAGAGAAAGAGGTGGACAATAAATTGCCTTTTTTGGACTTACTAATTATGAGATCACACGGTACACTGAAAACACCGATCTACAGGAAACAGACCCATTCTGACAGTAAAAATTTGCTCCCACCATGCGAGATTGCTGATGAAAGGCGTTGTGAGGTCTTTAGTGAACAGAGCGATAGGCATACGTGATCCTGAATTTCTTGAACATGAATTATCCCACATGACACAGACTTTGGAAAACAACGATTATCCTACCAAACTTATACGTTCCACCATTCGGGAGAGACTGAATCCTGAACATATTGTGCACACGAGTACCAGAAGCCCTATCATTCTTAACATACCGTATCTCAAAGGCCTGGGAAAAGAACTGATCAGAGTGGGGGAATCGGCCAATTTCTGAATTTTCTTTAAAAGTGGACCAATTATTAGAGCCATTCTCAGAAATAACAAGGTCACCATTCCATTAGAAGAAAGACCAGGAGTGGTATACGCAGTAAAATGCGACTGTGGCGCAACCTACGTTGGCAAAACTGGATATTCCATGAAACACCGTCTTGTAATTGAAAATAGGATTTCCTGGTACGGGGTAAAACCTCATGGTGTTTGTCTTACTTTTGAAGAGGATACGGCAATTCCCCGTCTGTCCTTATTTTGCAATAAAAATTGAGGAGCTTTCGGACGTTACCTCGTCCATCATCAGTGCTTATGTCAATCAGTTTGATAGTGATGCGTGAGAACAGTTCAGTTTGGTTTAAAGCTGATGAGGGTGGGTTTTAAAGTGATTTGGTTTATAGGGGAGCTTAAACTAAAAAGGAAAGAAAAGGAGAGGGAAGAAAGGGAAAGGAAGGAAGGACCAAAAATGTATATATAAGGGGAAAAACACAAAAAGTGAAAAAATATATATGAGAAATGAAATTGGAAAAATGAGGGAATAATAAGAAAAACTCTGAAATGAAAAACGCTGGAATATCCAGTTTTACCTACATTGGCAAAACTGGATATTCCATGAAACACCGTCTTTTTCTTCATCATCTTCTTCAACGGGGTGGGTGCTTTATTGCAGACGAAATGTAACACGGAATCTACCCCGTTTTATTAGCGAAGCTTCATAATGCAGAGCTTTCGAACCACTACCTCGGTCCGTCTTCAGTGCAGAAATAAACTTGTCAGCTGCCCAGTCAGTCCACAGTTCTGCAAGCTCCTCCGTCCGACCATCCCGGCTAGTGTCGTCTACTATGAGGTGGAATCCTTCGTCCCTCCAGCTTCTGTCACCCGCCCAGACTGTCAGTCAGAGGAGCGACCGAGACAGTGACATCGCAAAAAATGAATCGAAGCAACGACAGTAACATACAATCCCGGCTATAACAACTTTAAAATCAGCGGGTTTTAAAATTCTCTTCAGATGGAGTCCTTTTTAATTCGTTTTCCCTTTCCGATGTTTCTGCCCTCACTCTGACTGACAGTCTGGGTGGGTGACAGAAGCTGGAGGGGTCAACGATTCGACCTGACAGTAAACGTTACTAGCTGGGATGGTCGAATGGAGGAGCTTGCAGAACTGTCGACTGGCTGGGCAGTTGACAAGTTTATTTCTGCACAGAAGACTGACCGACGTAGTGGTCCATCTTCTGTGGTAATAAAACGGGGTAAATTCCGTGTTACATTTGGTCTGTAATGAAACACCGTCCTAAGGAGCACGTGAACTGCCTAACACGTTACCTAAATGCCAAGAACAGGGCAGAGGGTATACAAACGAGGCGTAGAGGAAGACCACAAACTCTGGAACCGTCCACGATAATAACATAATGCATGAAGGCTTCAGCTGTGGCAGAGCATGCTGCTACCTGTTCTAGTACGATCTACTCTGACGTCCTTTGCGTGGGTAACAATTACAGGACGAGAAAAATAAAGGAAGCCCTGTACAGTCGACATAACACAACTATAAACAGGGACAATAGTTTGGAAGTAGACGAGTTATGGGGCCCCATCGTCCTTTCTTCGAATTATTGTTACCTGAATCAAGGATGAACGAACTGGATGTGCCTTTCCTAACTTTCCTTTACGCCTTAGGCGAAATCATGATGATCGCCCTACTTAATTTTCCCTGCCTTATTTACCTAAGGTCCCTTCCTGATTGGTCACTACCAATAACATCCCGATTTACTGTTTCGTCGCCATTACGCTTTGCGCTGAGGACGGGCAAGGTTCATTCCCGACAGCTACGCAAATAAAGCTGTATTTCTCTTAGCTTCAACGGGTTGAAACATTTAGTAAGTAAATTTCAGTTAGAAGGTGGACAATTTTAAAATGTGGACATAAAAAGATGGAGAATTTGAAAAAGACGGACAATTTTAGAAAGGTGGACAATTGTATCTTCTTTTCTTCTCGTACGGGGTATTTTCAAATATCAAAATTTCTCTATTCACGGACCAAAAGCCACTTTTGGGCTTACTGCACCCGGACAAGGCGTTACCGCAAGTCATGTCTCCAAGAATGCTTCGATGGAGCCTAGTGCTCTCAGCTTATGATTACCAATTACTCTACCAGCCAGGACCGATGCTAGATAACGCGGATGGACTAAGCAGGTTGCCAATGCCCAGCGCAGACAGGGAAGTCCCGCCCATAGGAGATGTCCTTCTCCTAGAAACGGATGTGGAGGCACCGGTAGACGACAAGCTGGTTGAAAGGCTAACTAGGCGTGACAAAGTCCTAGCGCAAGTAATGAAAGACTTGACCAGACTGTTATCTGGTCAAATAAAGAAAGGACTAAACTTTGTACCTTCCAGAAAGAATCCATCTACTCTAGACCTGATAGCCTGCGTAGAAAACAGCCCCATTCTAGTTGACCAGGATAAAGCAGCCAGGATCTGAGCCTCGATCGCTCATCTGCTCCAAAGCTACAGAAACAGGGAGAAACCTATCCTAGAACGTGATGATTTCGGGACAATCAACAGATTAAGGAAGGACACAATTACACAACAAAGTCATCACCAAAGCAAACAAAGGAAACAAAGTAGTGATTCTAGACAAGACCGACTACGTCCATAAGATGAATCTGGTCTTATCCAGTGATGTGTACACTTCAGTACAAAAAGACCCTTCTGAAAACACCAGGAAATCACTCTCCTCCATTCTTTCAGACATGCAGTCAACCTCCAAGGAGACGGCACTGCAGAAAACGATACAGCTCTTGAAGTTTCCCTCAAACTTCAAATGCCTGGAGGTGTACGGGCTTCCAAAAATATACAAACCATCTTCCAATCAATGGAATCACTTCACATATCTCTCGCTACTTAAAGAGCCTAATCAAACCCTTAACCGGCAACCGTTTCTCGTCAGTGAAAAACTGCACTTCTTTCTGTACAGAAGTCAAAAACTTCCAATTAGCAGCTGGACATGTTCTCGTTAGCTACGACGTTAAAGATCTTTTTACCAGCATTCCACTAGCACACACTCTTTCGACATTACACAGCCTTCTCTCGTCGGACGATACACTTAAGTACAGAACAAAACTAACAGCGCAACAGATAACTGAGCTAACAAAATTCTTCATGACAAAAGGAAACTTCTTTCAATTCCAAGGACACTTCTTCCGGCAACGGAACGGGGTGCCAATGGGAAGTTCACTGTCACCAGTGCTTGCAGAGGTTTTCATGGAATCTCTAGAAGAACAGGTTTTTTCGACTGTTCCCTCAGATATTAAACCGCTATTTTTCAAACGTTATGTGGACGATATTTTCGCCATAGTACCGACAGGATAAGAAGAGACACTTCTCTCCTTTCTAAATCAGGCTTTCCCCTCTCACATCTCTTTCACAATGGAAAATGAAATTGACGGAAAGCTTCCCTTCCTTGATTGCTTGGTCATTAGATCTAACTCAGGCATCAAAACCAGAGTATACCGCAAAGAGACTCACTCTGACAGATATCTAAACTACAGTTCCCACCACCCACCATCGGTCTTCAGAGGTATGATACACGGAATGGTCAACAGAGCCATAAATATCTGTGATCGAGAGTTTCTACATGAAGAGTTAAATTACATCCCGAAAGTTTTCACGACAAATGACTACCCCAAAAGATTGATAGAAAGTATCATCAACCAACGACTGCGCACACAGGAGGCGAACAGAGAGAGAAATTCCTCAGAAACGGTTCTGATGATGCCTTATCAAGCAGGATTAAGTGAAAAAATTGGGCAAACGTTTGGACTTCAGAGTCTTCTTCAAAAGTGCGCCGAACCTAAGAGCTATTCTCAGAAACGACAAGGTGAAGGAAGACCGAGAACTAATCAATACCTGGCGTAGTATGCCTAATCAAATGCAGTTGTTCGGCTAAGTATTATATATTGGTGAATCAGGGAACTCACTAGTCCATCGGTTTAATGAACACATGAAATGCCTCACAAGATACAGGAACGCTAAGGACCGACTAGAAGGGCACATAAACACAAGGAGAGGACGACCTCAAACAATTGACCCATTCAACGCAATAGGTCAACCCTTAAGAGCATCGGCAGTGGGTGAAAACGCTTCCACCTGCTCAGGGCTCTTAGAAGGACAGGTTCTCTGTCATGAACAACATCACCTGAGGAAAATTAAAGAAGCCCCTTACATTAGGCACAACCAGACCATCAACAGAGACCGTGGAATGGAAGTAAGTGACGTCTGGCAACAAATAGTTACATCTGCCCAATGTTGTCGTATTTCATGTGATTAACAATTCCCTCCATACGCTGGATTGGATTTTCTAAGCCTTTCAGGAAGAAGCCTCAATCGAGCGTTAAAAGACCAAATCGGAGAAGACCAAAATCACAAAAGAGGAAAACGAAGAAAAGAAGAGCAACGAAGAGCCGAACAGAGAGGAACAGGAGCGATCGTATTTTGGGCGATCAAAACAACTAACGGCATCACCGTTTTCGACCTTCCTCTTACGGATTCCACTGATGCCAATGTTTGACTAACATATGTTTACTTGACCTCAAACCTTTTTATATCACGTACAATCCGTACCTAACTGTTCATTTCTTACGCTGAAGACGGGAGTCGGGTCTCCCGAAAGCTACGTCGTGGGTAAGTTACCCAAATAAAAATTCTTACCTCACAGGCGGAACGTAAAGAAGTCATAAGGAGAAACATCTTTAATAAAAATAGAAGTACCGTAACGTCACTATGTTCAGCTTCTCTGATGACCTCTTCGCCACGCGACAAAGGTGCAGTGCAACACATTTCAGCTCTGCGCATACATGCATTTATGAACTCACATACTACAGACTGGTCAACGTAGACACGATGAGCTACCATGCTGCATATTGCAATATCGCTCCTCTGTTTGAAAAGACAGTTAATTGTGTTGTACTGTAAACTACTAAATTCACAAAAATGAATACGAACCATGAGATGAACGATGACGTGAGTATACTGAAGGCACGCAGGTAGGTACAGACATGCATGATGCTCAAAAGTATTCAATGAACTCAACGAATTCTTTACCCATTTTGTCTTTGAAGACTGGTTTCTTTGTAACGGGGCGGTGGATCATATTGGAAGATTAGGGCTGAAGCGCAAGTTGAGTTCTATTCACTGTTACCTGTAAGAACACCAAAACAACCTAGCCAGTGGCTGGTTGGTTAGTTATGCTAGTGAAAAAACAGGTGAACAGTGAACGTACGATTGCTTTATTTCAGAGCTTTCAGAATCGACTGATTCTGTCGCCAGCGAGAAGATGGAAAATTGTCTCCATGAATCCTACAAACAAGGGAAATCGTTGTTCCGTCCATACAAAACTTCTCACCACCAAAGACATACGTCGTCAATAGATCAGTGAGTGTACCAACAGACCTTCGAAATCAGAAGAAAAACTGCAGCAGACAAAGGACACCCATAGAACCTTTCGATGAACATTTGTAGAAAACAGGCCGCCTTGGACCCATTCCCATGTAGCCACTGAAAAAAGTGAAACCAGTCTGCAACTAAATATCATTAACAATGAGCCTTTAATTCACCTCAGACGGTTTAAATAGCTTTAGAAATTGGGTCAACGCGCATCTGATTGGCCAGAATGTGCTTGCATAAGGCACGCTGATCAGCAACCTAATTTTTCTCCCAGTTCCTACAGCAAATGCTTATCGAAAGTAAACACGGATACCGCTTGCTATATCGTCTAAGTATAACCTTTATGCAAATCTTGAGGTTAATCGCCAATATCAATAGTTGCAGCACCAACAGTAGCTTTTAGATTTTACCGTTACATTCGTAAGCTTCCATCTTCCACAAGTAAAATCACAATGCTCAATCTTTAATGAAAAGTGAAAGTCACAGCGGAAGATGAAACCGTTTAACCATTTATCTAGATCAGATAAACCGTTAGTAACCAAAAGGAGCAAAGGCTGTCCACATAATCAAGTGGCTGTGACGTTATACTAAGAAACAAAATTTAGCCGCTCTCTTTCTTCACCTTTCTCCATCTATTTACCGCTCTCTTGTTCATAGTTGAACTTCCAAGAGCAGTCGCTCTAAGTCAAGATCCGCTGAAGACAGAGAGAGGTTTCCCGAAAGTTAGCAGTTATAATAAAGGAACTTAAAAATGGCAAAAGTCACAGAAAAATAACAAATGACATATAACAGAATATGGGGTGCTTCTCTATGGGCTTTGACATATTGCTCCTTAATTGAAAACGAAATGTTTCATAACCGGTTGTTGTTTTTAGTTTAGAAGATTCTTCTTGGCACAGCAGTGGAACACGTTTATTGAATCGAAAAAGATACAATGTAAAACAACGAGGAAATGCAACGTACCTTTAACGAGAAGATTTCGTAACTCTAGGAGCCTCCTGCTCCGTCGTCAGTGAATTGCACCAATTCAAATATGCCAAGGTGTAATTCGCTGACGACGTAGCAGGAGGCTCCGAGAGCTACGAAATCTTCTCGTTAAAGGTACGTTGTATTTCCTCGTTGTTTTACATTGTATCTTTTTCGATTCAATAAATGGATTCCACTGCCGTGCCGGGAAGAATGTTCAAAACATTCTTCCTTCATTGGGTACGGCTTCTACCCGTTTATTCGTAATGTCTGAAATCACGCGAAAACAACTCCCTACGAGCGGATGGATGGGAAATTATTCGTAGAACGCAGAGCAATACAGTAACCATCGCAGCTTGCGGAACGTTCTCGTTCCGTCGTATGAACCATTAAATCGCTGACGACGGAACCAGAACGTTCCGCAAGCACTGAAGGTTACTGTATTGCTCTGTCGTTCCACTGATAATTTCCCATCCCTCCGCTGGTAGGGAGCTGTTTTCGTGTGATTTCAGACATTACGAATAAACGGGTAAAAGCTGTACCCAAAGAAGGAACAAAATGACGTATAACACAATCATTACAGGAAACTTAATATTCAACTGACTCTATCGCTTAGGCACTTATTCAAGCTCAAATTTAACTCATCTCACAATTATTTCTAGCGTTATATTAAATTGGTACTCTGCTTGAATCATTTCTAACTCGTTAATCGAAGTATCGTTTACGACTTACCTACTGAATGTGGTATGAAACGGTGTCCGGTCGTTCCGTTGAAGCAAACACTTTGGCAATTACAGCCTCGTAGCTAACTGAATCCTCCTATTTCATTCCTACTAATGCACAGCTACATGAAGTGATAATCATAGCCTTCTATAGGCCACTCAGCACTTACACGCTGATAAAAACCGGTTAGCTGTTAACCACACGATATTAATTTAGCGATAAGACCCATCGACCTAATACCTTATCTATTTCTCTATTTCTAAAATGATTTCATTTGCATGAACTGAGAATGGTAACCGAGTTAAAGAAACCTTTTAAATGATTTATTAATAAATGACAGTATGACCACAGACGTCTTGTCCGCTCCGACGTTCGCCACTCCGTTCCGACGATCTCCGTCCGCGGATAATCTGCTATGAAAACAGCGTGCACCTGCGACAGACCAAGGAAGCTGTATTCATTCGCCATAATCACACCAAAAGCGCGACAAAGGGGTGCAAGTTAGCGAGGTATGGAATGCAGCTATCAATATGCTGCACCAGACTGAACTAATCCCATCTTGACCCTCATTGCGTTCCTATATGAAACGACAGAGTAAACACCTTCTCCTACCCATCGCTGACGACGGAACCAGAACGTTCCGCAAGGACTGAAGGTTACTGCATTGCCCTGTCGTTCCACTGATAATTTCCCATCCCTCCGCTGGTAGGGAGTTGTTTCCGTGTGATTTCAGACATTACGAATAAACTCGTAGAAGCCGTACCCGAAGAAGGAACAAAATGACGTATAACTCAATAATTACGGGAAACTCAATATTCAACTGACTCTATCGCTTAGGCCCTTATTCAAGGTCAAATTTAACTCATTTCACAATTATTTCTTGCGTTATATTAAATTGGTACTCTGCGTGAATCATTTCTAACTCGTTAATCGAAGTATCGTTTGCGACTTACCTACTGAATGTTGTATGAAACGGTGTCCGGTCGTTCCGTTGAAGCAAACACTTTGGCAATTACAGCCTCGTAGCTAACTGAATCCTCCTATTTCATTCCTACTAATGCACAGCTACATGAAGTGATAATCATAGCCTTCTATAGGCCACTCAACACTTACACGCTGATAAAAACCGGTTAGCTGTTAACCACACGATATTAATTTAGCGATAAGACCCATTGACCTAAATACCTTATCTACTTCTCTATTTCTAAAATGATTTCATTTGCATGAACTGAGAATGGTAACGGACATATAGATCCATTTTAAATGACTTATTAATAAATGACAGTATGAGCACAGGCGTCTTGTCTGCTCCGACGTTCGGCACTCCGCTCCGACAACCTCTGTCCACGGATAATGTGCCATGAAAACAGCGTGCACCTGCGACTGATCAAGGAAGCTGTATTCATTCGCCATAATCACACGAAAAAACGCGACAAAGGTGTGGAAGTTAGCGAGGTATGGAATGCAGCTGTCAATATGCTGCACCAGACTGAACTAATCCCATCTTGACCCTCATTGCGTTCCTATATGAAAGCATAGAGTAAACACCTTCTCCTACCCATCGCTGACGACGGAACCAGAAGGTTCTGAAAGCTTCGAAACATACTGAATTATTTGTCTTGTGTTTTTCCTTCACAATTTGCTCATCCATCGATTGGTAGGGCATGTGCAATTTAATTACAGCTTACATTTACGACAAACGAGAGAAGTCGTGAAGAGGAAGCATCCATGATGAAACACATCCCTGTTACAAGACATCTAGTTTTCATAAATGACGGGAATGAACAGTAGTGACTGTTCCAACGGCTCCTTATATGAGCGAAGGAGGGAGCAGAATCGTTTATGCAAATCTTTACTAACTTATTTATACGCCAACTGCAACACCTAATCTCACCACCCGCATATTAAAAAATAAATCCTTAACTTCGCGTCTCTATCGCTGATGAAGGGGTGTGAGCAATCCCGAAAGCTCCGAAGTTGTTGCTGACATTAAACGATGATAGTCGTACTAATTTGGTTTGAAATCCTTAACTTCATGAATTTCACGGACAAGAAACTTTACGCTGCTCTGTGGTAACATCATTTGCCCAGCACACAATTTTATATTCACAATGTCAGCGAGTCAAGTTTTCATGCTGATCTACATAGCTTCTTTGATTTTGCCTGTGCTCAGAAACAGCGTCGACGATAAACTAAGTTCAACGTGATATTGTTGACACAACATGCCTGCTCAATCACAGCCATCTGACGCGATGATTGCTCGAAAAAATAAAGGATTAAGTCCAAGATTCTAATGGATGAATAATGTACGCAAAAGGATATTAATATTATTGATGTACTTGAAGCAAGAGAAATTAGTAACAAGGCGTTTCATAATAATGAAAGATACGGTGTCCTTGTTGAATGAGCTTTATTCAGCGTAGCTTTCAGAATTGTCCTGTTCCGAAACCTACGATGAATAAGGCTCATTGACAGGGACACCGTATCCTTCAATGTTATTATTACTATTGGTCTATCTCTTTGAATATTGGGTGTTTTGTAACGGGTCTCATATTTTGAAAGCGGTGGTATTCCGGCTTTCTAGTTTTTGATGATACCTGTAATAAAACCGCAAATGCCCTACCAGCGGATGGATGGCCGATTATTAGAAATATCACAGGTAAGAACGCCTATCGTATCGTAGCTTTCGGAACGCCCTGGTTCCGTCGTCAGCGATGTTGAAAGGGTTCGACGCCAGCCCTTTCAACATCGCTGACGACGGAAGCAGGGCGTTCCGAATGCTTCGAGAAAAAAGTGTGTTCTTGACCTGTGATATCTCAAACAATCGCCAATCCATCCGCTGGTAGGACATTTGCACTATTGGTGTACTCAAATTAATAATTTGCTTGCTTGCGTGATATGGTAAGCACCATTAGTTCCATCGCTGAAAGATTTGTATGATTATTCATAATCCAACGGGGTAAATGCATTTTTATGCGAATCCAATGCTCAAACACGGTAAACAACCCGTTCGATAAAGCGTTTATTTCCAAAAAACGCTATACGCAGAGCTTTCGGGTACAACACACGTACCCGTCATCAGTGCATGAATCGAAAACTCGTCGACTGCCCAGCCAGCCAGCGGTTCAGCAAGCTCATCCGCTAGACCGTCCGGGCTGGCGACATCAGCTATCAGGTACTACTCCTGTACCCGTCAAGCGTCCATCGCCCGCCCAGTCAGTCCTGCAGAGAGCGAGCATCCCCACCGACCTACCAGGACAGTGACGCAACTACAAAAAATTGGAGCAATTGGATTCGCTGAAAGATTTCTTGTTTACCAGTTCGGCTTCACAAAGGTCAAAGCTAAAGATTGGTGAGGATATCGTTAAAGAATTTCTGTCAAGATTTAACATCAAGAGAAGCTAATAGACAGGTAGAACAAAGCGTGAGGTTTGGCAAGCCGACAGCAGAAACTAGGTAGGCTTTCTGGAAGGTAAGGGATGTCAACGTGAGCCGATTCGCCAAAATTCATCAAGTCAAAGGAGAAATGCAGTGTGTTAAATACTTAAGAAAATAAACAAAATACAGCAGCGAATAATTCAGAATACCAATACCGTGAAGACGACTGGAGAGACTAATTTGGGCACCGTATGAGAGGTGACACTTTATACTAATAAGCTGCTTCGGGCCAGCAAACGAAGAGTGTAGCCATGTAAGGCAGAATCTAGTGGTGAATGAATTAAGTACGGATATCTTTGTTCGGCTGTCGGCCCGTTTGGTGGTATGTGTAATAGATCTGAACACACGCCCTACCAGCGGATGGATGGGCAGTTATTAGAAAATATGACAGATACAGAACGCTTATCAGTCAGAGCTTTCGGCACACTCTGGTGCCGTCGTCAGTGATAGGAAAGAGGGAGAGTTTATTGCGCTGTGGGAATTTATAGTCACGCAATGGGGGTCAAGGAGGGGGGTCGGCTTGGTATGGTGCAGCATTTGGTTTTATTAATAGCTGCAGTCCATACTTCGCTGATCTCCACACCCTGGTCGCGATTAATGGTGCTATTGTGCCGGATGAATAGAGCTTCCTTAATCCGCCGGAGCTGTAATCGGCTTTCCCGGCAAATTAATTTTGGTCGCGGGTCAAGTGAGCAGTGGATGGCGTGCTCCGCGACCGCCGAAGCTTTTATGGCCTCCTCCATGATCTTTTTTGGAGCGCGGGTTTGGGGCCGGCCACGGCGTACGGTATGTGACCCGCTGAGTCTTTGTTCAGCATTCTTGTAACGGGTCACGTACGACATGTGTTCACGAAATCTGTGGGATAAAGTGTTGCCCGTTTCTCCAATATAGGAGGCGTGGCAACCACACGTAATTTCGTAAACTACGCCCGGTCTGCTGTCCAATGGAACCATCGTCTTATCAGTTCTAACGATCGCACGAATGTTGTTGGAAGATTTAAAATGGACTGTGAAGTTTAGAGAACGACCTAAACGTTTTAATCTTTCACCCACTCCACTAAAATACGGGACAACTAAAATGGGTTGCTGCGAAACACCGGTAGTGCGTGTTAAGGTTCTTTTATTGGTTAAACACTGATTAGTGATATTATTAACGAAATTACTAGGATACCCATTATTGATTAAAGTTCCTTTTATGTGTTTTAATTCAGAATCTAGATACTGCGAATCGCATATTTTAACGGCTCGATCGACCATGCCTTTAACTATACCTCTTTTAACTGAAATCGGATGATGGGATGAAAAATGCAAATATCTATCAGAATGCGTCGCCTTTCTATATACTGTGGTCTGTAAGATACCTCCATCCCTAATTACCATAACATCTAGAAAGGGGAGTTTCCCGTTGTTCTCTTTTTCTATGGTTAACTTAATGGAAGGAAAGAGGTCGTTAAAATGTTCCAGAAGGGCTTCTTCCTTTCCCAATGATACGATGGCAAAAATATCGTCTACATATCTTTTAAAGAAAAATGGACGGTATTGTATATCTAATGTAGTAAAGGCCCGTTCTTCAAAATGTTCCATGAAGACTTCTGCTAAAACGGGAGAAAGTGGACTCCCCATCGGAACCCCCTCTTTTTGTGAGAAGAAGCTCTCCTGGAATCTGAAATAATTCCCCTCCTGCATGCAAAAGGAAACTAATTTAATTATATGTGTGGGGTTTAGCTTCGTTCTGTTTTGTAAGGTTATATCTTGGTCGAGAAGATTTTGTAGCATGTTTAATGTTATATGGATCGGAATATTCGTGAATAGGTCTTTTACATCGTAGCTTACTAATATGTCAGAAGATTGTAGGTTTATCTTTTTAATGTCAGTGCGAAAATCAACACAGTTTTTGACATGAGAATTCCTTTTGCCTATTAATGGTTTAAAATTTTCAAAATTTCTCTACACGGTATCCCCCGTTATGGTACTAAGCTTTAATAAGATGTACCGTCTTGTGAACACAAGACCATCACAAGACGCTGAAGACGGAGCGGGTTAGCTCCGAAAGCTACGTCAAAAATCTTCATTACTCGACTTGTTTCGAGGAAATAAACAGGATATACACCGTGCATATTTTAAGAAATACCCCGTATGAGAAGAAAAAAGAAGATATTAATGGTTTAATAATATCTTTTAAGTATCTACATAGCCTCGATGTTACACTGTTTACACTAGAGACCACTGGTCTTAAGGGGAACCTCGGTTTGTGAATTTTGAGGAGTCCATAGAGTTCTGGACATTTGGTATTTCTATATCAGAAATACCAAATGATATAGAAATACCAATCGTAATCCGTGTTACGTTTGATCTGCAAATCAGTGTTTAACCAATAAAAGAACCTTAACACGCACTAACGGTGCTTCGCAGCAACCCATTTTAGTTGTCCCGTATTTTAGTGGAGTGGGTGAAAGATTAAAACGTTTAGGTCGTTCTCTAAACTTCACAGTCCATTTTAAATCTTCCAACAACATTCGTGCGATCGTTAGAACTGATAAGACGATGGTTCCATTGGACAGCAGACCGGGCGTAGTTTACGATTGCCACGCCTCCTATATTGGAGAAATGGGCAACACTTTATCCCACAGATTTCGTGAGCACATGGCCTACGTGACCCGTTACAAGACTGCAGAACAAAGACTGAACGGGTCACATACCGTACGCCGTGGCCGTCCCCAAACCCGCGCTCCAAAAAAGATCATGGAGGAGGCCATAAAAGCTTCGGCGGTCGCGGAGCACGCCATCCACTGCTCACTTGACCCGCGACCAAAATTAATTTGCCGGGAAAGCCGATTACAGCTCCGGCGGATTAAGGAAGCTCTATTCATCCGGCACAATAGCACCATTAATCGCGACCAGGGTGTGGAGATCAGCGAAGTATGGACTGCAGCTATTAATAAAACCAAATGCTGCACCATACCAAGCCGACCCCCCCTCCTTGCCCCCCATTGCGTGACTATAAATTCCCACAGCGCAATAAACTCTCCCTCTTTCCTATCACTGACGACGGCACCAGAGAGTGCCGAAAGCTCTGACTGATAAGCGTTCTCTATCTGTGATATTTTCTAATAACTGCCCATTCATCCGCAGGTAGGGCGTGTGTTCAGATCTATTACAGATACCACCAAACGGGTCGACAGCCGAACAAAGATATCCGTACCCTTCCTCGGGATAGAAATTACAAAATCCCATTGGTTTATTATTTTCATCACTTCAAAAGCGCAAGGTTGGCGCACTTCTCCTCTTTACTATTAAATACAGCTACCGGCAAAATCCACATTGCGACATATCGTACTTACACTTTCGCTTTTGCTAACTGCACGGCAATAAATGCGAAAAGTTAACCGCGGGAAAGTAAATGCTTCAGCTCTGCATCGGATATGCCGCCTTTGCAGCTTACGACAAACCGATCAAAATCTGTGCCTGCCAAAAGCCGAATGAGTTCGTTCGTGTCAAGTGTGTTACTACGCTTCTGTAGTCGACCGTTAAACTTGCCTTAACCGATTTAATTGTCATTTCTTCTAGAGAAAAAAGGTCACATCTTACCTGCTTCAACAACTGCCACTTCCAATCGTTGTTTACCGGAAGCTCTCTCCAACATAATTTCATCTATTGTACCGCGAGCTACTAGCCGATAAGTATTCACTGGCTTTTCTTGGCCGATTCGGTAGCACCTATCCATGGCTTGATTATCGCACTGAGGATTCTTAAGAAAGCAGATGACAGAGTAATCATTGAATAATGTGAGCAAACTCACCCAGTCACTGTCGAACATTACAACAGTATCTGCAGCCATAAGATTCAAGCCCAGTCCACCCGCTCTCGTGCTCAAAAGCAATATAACAATTTCAGGATTGTCGTTAAATTCCCGTAACTTAAAAACACGAGCGAACGTTTTCGCCGACGAGAACTGCTCATGCAACGCTTACTGCAACAGCGCGAAAAGAAGCAGGCATCTGCCCATGATAACAACGATACGGGAAACTTCTGTATTCACAGTACCTTTCTAGTATATAAATCATTTCAACGAATTGAGAGAATATGAGTACCTAAAATTGACCATCAAACGTCTGAATACTTATAAATTAAGAGAATACTAACTTTGTGACCATCTTCTTTGAGCATTGAAGTTAACAGCTTGTCCATCACAATCAGTTTCCCTGAACTGTTTATTAAATTCGAACCAGTTGCTCTCTCACATTCTATTTCATTCAACAGGTAAGGATGGTTCGCTATGTGTCGGAAGGTCATTGGGCAAAGTCGGCCACACGATAGGAATTTCTTGATCCTGTAAATAGGTAGCAATGGATACAACAATAGGTAAACATTGCACCGATTACATGCTATTTTTAGAGTTAGCGATGGAATCATTCCCGGAGGATCTGCTTAATCGGCGGAATTTCTTCTCCGGAGAATACGCCTGAAAATTTAAATTAAACAACCACAAAATTGTAGAAACTGCACTTAAGAAACTGACTAGCAACCACCGTAAAAAAGACTGCTCGGAAACGCCGAAAACCAACAGTTCCATTTTGTCCGTCACCGTCATGCACCTGTTACTTTTGGCAGCTCTCTCGATATTTAAACAGGTGTGAGTACTTAGACAAAGGAACAAAATCTCCAGAAAACAACTTAAAACAGAACGTACATTTTTCTTTTGTTGACCATGAGAACGCTCTTCTTGTAATGCTTTAACTTCCTTCAGAAGTTGCACCTGCAGTTTACTCAGTGGCGTGCGAACAACAAAGTCCTTTTTTCGCGGAAGCTGCTGTTCAACGTCGCTCTTCATACGTCTTAGAATAAAAGGATCGAGTATCTAAAAATGAAGAAATTCAATAGTGCTCAGAAAGTCCACAAATATGAATACATCGTGGATTCGCTCGACAATTTGTTTGCATGCCTCTACAGCGGAAGTATCGCTCGAACGCATAACACTGCCAAAGTCGAAATATTCTTGAAACCATTCTTTGTCGAAGAATAATTCAGGCACGACAAAATTGAGAAGACTCCAGAGTTCCTCTATATTATTCTGCACTGGAGTGCCTGTTAACAGTAGCCGACCGGAAGATCTCAGTTCCTTCATCAAGCTGTAACACAATGCCTGCATATATTGACATAAACTGCTACTTCCTATACTTACTTCCTGGTAACACTTTTGCAATTCTTGATTCGATGGCCTTCGTCCAAGATTAGAAAACGCCATTCAATACGTTTAAAAAGCGCTTTGTCAACCTTGACTAACTGCAACGAAATTGTACAGCGCGAAAGGCAGTGCGAGTTCTCGTTTTTACCTCATAATTACTAATCACAATTGGATAACACTTTTTACTGCCTAAATAATGAATCTGCGTCCATAATGGTACCAATTTCTTTCTTTCTTCCTTGCTTCCACGGTATACATTAATCGGAATCTGTAATCGCGCTTCATTTGCGGTAACGCATGAAATGACAATCGATACTTACTTTTGGAGCAAAACGCTTGAACTCATTCTCCCAGTTATCCAACGTTGCGCAGGGAACGACGATACAAAACGGGCCAACGACATCTTCACGAATCAAGTCGCACAGAAAAGCAATGCACTGAACCGTTTTGCCTAGCCCCATGTCGTCAGCAAGTATCCCGTTGAGACCAGCTAAGTCATGATTCTGAGAAAAATTGAATTTGTAGGTTTGTTTTCACGAGCATACTGCAGTATGCAGCGTTTGCAGTGAACGAGAAAATTGCAGTGAACAATCCACGAACTTCATTACCTACAGTATCATAAATGTACATACGCGAAACTGCTTAGTGAAGACCCCACACGAGCATGGCTAAGCGGGAAGTGTGACCTGCTTTTGCAAACTAACCAAGTTGAACGGCAAACTTTTTAATGAACAACAACTGAACGAGAATTTGCAGTGCAACGAAAAATGCAGCAATTTACTAGGTCCCTGTAGGGACCTAGTAAATTGCAGAACTTCGCTTCAAGAAAAATAACAAGGAGCACTAACCTTGAGCCACTTCACGCCTTCTACCTGATAGCAGCGCAGTTTGCCCATAAAATACGGAATGTGATATTCAGACGTTTGTTCAGTGTCAACGCCGTTTCGCTTCTAGACAGAGTACATTCAAAGGCATCCATGCAGAAATTTTCTATTTAGCACAGCTACAATTAAATCATAATCTGCAAACATGCACGCTTACCTCACTGCGCATGCGAGAGGCGTCAGGGGTTTCGAGCATACGACTGTTTTCGGCAAGTGTCTTCATAATAAAGTCTTTGTAACGCGCACACTTCTCCAAATAGTCATCCGCCTTTTTCAGCTTCTTTGTAACGGCATCGCTTGAGTTAGACTTACCCTCTGTAATCCCACTACATTACGCACAAATACGCTGTGCTAATCACAAACCATTATCCTCTGACGGGCCATATCCTTCTGCTGCTAGTTCGATGTTCTCCATGGCGCAGATAAATGGTTCTTTTCCACTGAAGTCACATAGACTTCAAACTCTGCTTGCCGCTCGACGGTAATCCAAGCGACAGTAAGAATGCACGCAGGTTCAAGTTTCATTGTGTACGCCGTTGTCTCAGTCGTAACAGCATGTCCAAAATAAATCTTATTTCGTAACGGGGCAATTTTCATTAGCAGGTATCGTCACAGTCAATATTTTAAACTTGGAAAAGCGACACCTAGGGGGGCATCGGGGTAAGTTGATCCGAAGTGACAACTGGGCAGCAGGAAATCGAAATTAGTGCTAACTTTAATAATCGGGAGCAGCGCGCGAGAAGCCACAGGCGAGCGACCAACCCAAATCATAGTTTGCCATCCAACATTTGCTTGGGGAATTTACATTCAAGTACAAGCCCAGACGCTGACGACTTTCATCATCGGCTTACAGCCATCTTTAGCACATTTCCTGCAACATTTTGAGACCAAACGTGTCGAAATATGAACTGCCAACTTGCGCATAGAATATAACCACAGTACAATTGAAGGTAGCAAACATCGAACATTAGCAATTTTACTTTTCGCAAGTTAAGTTGCACCGCTCAGCTAGCCGTAAAAGGAATGGAATAACAAAGCTGTGCGCCAGGAGACAATACGTTAACAAGTCGTAACGGCGCCAGTGCTAAAGACGAACTTGTGAGGTCACTCAGAGGCACCGCGATAATTGTAGACGGGAGAAAAAGCGATCATTCGAGAAATCAACGCAATGGTTGTAAAATTGCGCTGAAGTATTGCGAGCAATCACAGATGGCGACGAGGATTGGCAGAATATGTGCCTAACGTTGGGCAACAACGGCCGTTGTTGTCGAAAAAGCGACGAAAGGTGAACTCGTAAAACGCGTGGTCGCTCATGTCAAACGAGCCAATAGACCGAGAAATCGTAAGGTCTTTGGTCTCCTCAACTGGATCGAAGTTCGACGTGTCGGCTTCGTGAAGTATTTCTGGCGTATAAGGTGCTGGCAATTTTCTCAAATTCGCCCAGTCAACACCGCGAAAAAACGGGTGATTCTTGATGTCGCTAACATTCTTTCCCAACCGCTGATCCACCGAGAAGCACAGGCGCAAAATAAGATCGACCACGTCGGCCGAAAGGTCCGATTCCACTGGGATCCGTAGGGAGCTTTGCCAATTGATCACTTTGTTCTGAGTTTCCTCCGGCGTTTCGGCAAGGAACGGAGGCTGACCAACCACCATCTCGTACAATATAACTCCTACCGACCACCAGTCGCACAACTGCGTGTACCCTACTCGAAGCAGCACCTCCGGCGCAATGTAATTCGGGGTTCCAACAAGCGATAATGCTTTACGATGCTTCTGCTGCTTTTGATGACGCACCACGAGCACCTTGTGCCATTTGTCCTGCTTGGGACGATGCGGCGGCAACAATGTGTCATCATCAACATCGCCCCTTTGATCGTCATAATATTTGCGATCATGAGTCCATCGCAGTCCTGTACAAAGACCAAAGTCGGTCAATTTGATGTGACCATCACGATCAATGAGAATGTTGTCCGGCTTGATGTCACGATGGATAAAACCGAGTCGATGAACGCTTTCGACCGCGCAAACCAGCTCGGCTATGTAAAACCTGGCCATTGGTTCGTCAAAAATTCCCTTCTTGATCAGCAAAGCCATCAAGTCTCCACCTGGTATGTACTCCATAATGAAGAATAAATTGTCCTTATCCTGAAAGCTGTAGTAAAGTTTAACCACCCATTCGTTGTCCGCTTCGGCCAGAATGTCTCGCTCAGCTTTGACGTGGGCAGCCTGGTTGCGACTGATCACATCTCGTTTGCGCAGAACCTTCATTGCAAACAGTGAACTCGTATCTTTTTTGACCACCAAAGCCACTTCGCCGAATGCGCCCACTCCGATGGTTTTCAATTTTTCGAACATTGAAGGTTCCAACTTTTGCCGCTTTAAACGGAGATAGCTGGACTCCTTTTGCGCCAACAGTCGTCGCATTTGGCATTGCAGTTGAGCGGAAAAAATTGCTCGGCTCATTTCCCGTTCTATTTGCATACGACGCGACACACGTTCGTTGTACATTTTGACAACATTCTCGATGTGTTGCTCCATGAAGAAGCGGAATGCCTTAGCGGTGCACTGCTTGATGCAGCCGCTACCTCGACGAGTCAGCACTCGCTTTTCGATTCCCTCGGGTAGCGGTGACTCGCAGCGCATTGTTCCGATACCACCGGTGCCCCTATCCGGTGCAACGGCGCACGAATCCACCGACCCGCAACCGTCCACGGCACTCGAACTTGAAGAGGACGTTCGAGCTGAACAGTCGCGCTCACAGCTCGACTGGAGCAACTTGCACGGTTGCGCCAAGGATAAACATGGCGGCCGGGACACTGCACCAATACCGTCGCACGAAAGCTCACCTTCGTTCACTAATGCCTCCCTTCGGCTACTGCCGACCGCGGCACCCAAATGCGACGACGCCTTAGACACGGACAGAAGGTCGTTGGCGCGTTGGCACAGATTTTCTAGGTACACAGCGTCATGCGGATGAGGTCGACAATCCTTCGAACAAAAGCAACCTGACAAGATGGCTAACTGACTAAGGAAGGCTCACTTGGTCACTTGGCTGCTTCTGGGCTACCGGATGATATCCAAACGGTTTGGAAGCGATCACCGGTTCGCCTGTACACCACTCGGCCATGTCACCGCCGTGCAAAGTATCGCCGGCACTTTTGGTCGCCATTTCCCTGCAAGGGAGAGCGACCTGACTGCCATGATTGGACATTACGTTGCCGTAAACGGATGACACTGGCGACCGCGAGAAGTAGTTAATCGGACCGCCACCGGGCGGATCCGGCAAGCCCACGGAAGCTGCTGCGTAACCGTTACTTGCAATTGGTTGACGGCAGTGCCCGTTGGTGGTCCTGGCAGTAGACGGAACGCAACCCTAAACGAATAGAGTACTTCAGCATTTTACTCACTGGCAACAAAAGAGGGAATTGCGTCTCATCCGTAGACCTCCATCAGTGAAATACTATTAATATGCTTGCTTGTCAGCAACTGGCGATCACTTTCTTATAAAACAAGAAGAGCACTAAAGTGATAACAGACCGCCATCTGTACCAAATGCCTTCACATTCTTGAGAGAATGCGCGCAATATCACTGGCGTTATCCTTAACATCTAACAACAGAAGCTGGAGTCGAAAGCGCAACGATTCTTTGGATTTGCAGACATGCTTACACCCAAGCGACCTACTAGTGATTCCATACGGAGAAGGGTAGAAAAGACCGTAAAAGTATAGCGAAAAAATTAAAACAACTAACGTTCATAAGCAATTGCGCAATTGATGGAATGACGACCCAAATATTAGGACCGCAATCAGCCATGCGAAGCTATTTCGCTCATTGGTAAACAATGTAGCCAATCTGTCTGCACTTTCAAAGAGCAAACAAAGTGAAGTCGAATTAGCTGAAACGATGCGGGGGACATCAATTGAATGGGCAAACAAATTAAGATTGGCAAATCTGATGAACAAGAAGAACATGAACAAGCCCGTTACAAAACACCCAGTGTTCAAACAAGACTGGCAAATGGCAAATTCTCCACTGCTCCAATGCCACTGATGAGCCCGCTATGATCTGTAATTGCAGTTGTATCACTGAGGTGGTGTGCGGAAGAAGATGATAAAAGTAGCGCGCGTTATTTCATTTCCCATAAGATGATCATTTCGCTATACTGTTGCGTTCGTGAAGCTCAGCAACCGTTCCGAGATAAGCTTCACGAAGAAACGAGACAACGTTATCTTCTT